>JABVXW010000173.1:0-114687 GCA_013365375.1 Litomosoides brasiliensis | reverse complement strand
CACACACACACACACACACACACACACACACACACACACACACACACACACACACACACACACACACACGCGCATACAGACCATCTTATATATATGTTCTACCTCAACCATTTTAAAAGTGTTTAAATGAAATTAAATGTTCAGAAAAAAGAAGAGAAGAGAACTGTAAATGAGCAATTATAAAATTATTCAGAAAAGAGAAAATAATTTTATGAACAAAAAAGGAATGTTACAGTTACTTTTGGCGCAAAAAAAAGGTAGCAAAAGAGATAACTATCTTATTTACCTTTTCCAATTGTTATTGGAAAAAAAAATTTTTTTGAAATTTATCATTTTCTCTAAAATTATGAAAAAGACGGATGATAATTATCTGAATACTATCATATTGCTTATCATCTTGCCCAATATAATGTGTATGAGTGCATTAACACTTCTTTGTATTTACCATTTCATATTTGAATTTTTCCAACAATTTTTTAATAATAGCAAAGGTAAGTAAGATAATTTTGTTTTTTTTTAGACTAATACTTTAGACTAATATTAGACTAATACTAAGTAAGATAGTTTTGTTTTTTCTTAGACTAATACTTCCTTTGCAATATTTCTTTCATTTTTGTTTTAAAATACTTTTAAACTATTCAGCAAAAAGGTAAGATAAAAAGAAAATGATAGTAATAATTATAATAGTTCGTTAGAAAAAACAAAAAATCATTTCCAAAGGTCAAATTTGCAATTTATCTCTTTCATTCATTTTTTTGTTTTCAAAACGATCAATCAATATGTTTATTGGCATTGTTGCAACATTGTAGTCAATTTTATACTTTCATTTTCACCGACACGAAATGAAATCACACTACACCTGAACACTAAATTTTAATGATTTTTGCAAAAAAGAAAAAATAAACTTATGCTTATTTTAAAATTTCCAATTAAAATTAGCTAATAGCTTTTTAATTTGTTTAATTGAGGATTTTGCAAATTTAATTCTCAAGAAGCGTTAAATACGTAAAGTGTAAAATATGTAGTGATTTTTTAAATATTGCAGAATTAGTTTGTAGTAATATTAAATGCATAAATTAATTTAATAATCTTTTTAAGTCCTATAAATTCATATCCTAATCCATCTACGGCAAACAGCATCAGAGCAAATTTCTCCTGAAACGTGCAACCTGTTCATGTACCTACACGACTTGACTTACGAGTGATATCGATGAATTGATATCGAACATCGTCCTCAAACTATCATTTATCATAAAAATTGCTAATCTGATCTAGAATTTCAAAATTTCCTCCTTACAAATAAATACTCGTTGGATTTAAATCATAATTAATATCAAACAATAAGTGAATTTGTAGTTTAAAGGTGAAAGTGCTCCATTTCAATTTGAATTAAGTTAAATTCTTATCAAAAAAAATTGTAAATTTCAAAAAATTGCGAATTTTATGACTTTTTTTTCTGAATTTTTTCTGAAATTTCAACGGGCAAGCATATCGATAGCCAATGAAAATATGCGACGATAGCGGAAATGGCGGAAATGACGAAAATAACGGAAATGAATCTAAGCTAATAAGAATGGATGAGATTGAAAAGAGATAGTAAACAATCAAAAAGGGAATAATTACCTCTTAATTACACTTCTCTCTTCCATTACCTCATCTCCTCTCGCAATCACTTTTCATCGGTGCTCTCATTAATTAATTAAATGTTTAACTTCTCTTCAATATTTGTATTTTTTCAAACTTTGCGAGAAAAAGTACATTTCCATACTTATCAATGTTATTACTATCATTTGAATTCTTCATACTTATCAGTGTTATCACTATCATTTGTTATCATAAAATTGTAAGTGATGGAAAATAAAATTAAATGAATTAAGTTAAAATTTTATTTACAGGCAAAATTCACTCTCAACACTTTCATCATTTTTAAATTAAATTTAGAAAGAATGTAGAAATGAGTTGATTTATTTCAATTTATAGTAAATATAAATGAAACTAACAAAGTTTAAGCGACGTTGTAAGGCGCAATCCAACAAGCAAAAGCGTTATGAAGCACAGCATCACATCACTGAAATTGATAATTAATTTATTTCACTTTTAGCAAAAAAGTGTTAAAACTAACCGATCGATCGATCGATCAGATCGAACAAAAATTTCAAATCAACCAAATGCTTTCAAATTACAATGATTGATGAATGTGAATAAGAATTGATATTTAATTTTATAATTCAAAATTTCGTAAATTCTCCGATCAGTGATAACACTTCGTCGATTTTATAAGCCTTAGGTGTAATAATTTTGCAAATGCTTAATGCCTTAAGTAGGAAATTACGTTTGCCGCTCACGGAAATTATCATTTCCACGCTCTTCTGATAAACAAAAGAAAATGTAAGAAATTAGTAAATTAAAAAATACAAATAAATTTCAGTAAATAATTCTTTAATCTATGCATTCCACTGCCCTCTCCTCCTTCCTGTACTCTTTTTTTTCTTTTTTTCTTTCATTTTCTTCGTGAATTTTAATTGAACTGCTTTTCCGTTGCACGAAATATTAACTATTTTGATGAAATTAAAATAAGTGTGATGAATGCTAAAAGCCTTAGAGATAAATATTTGTGGACAATTCACAGCCTAACGTACTTCAAAATTATTTTTCAATACTTGAAAATTGAAAAATTCCATAATAGTCGCTAATTCTGAAAAGAAAATTCAAATGTATTAGTTGCATTTTTAAAAGTGCATCAACAATAACAAGAATATTTACAACAATAACGATGATGATAATAATTAATAATTAATTAATATAACTAGCAATAATAATAATAATGATGATAATGATAATGATAACAGCGACGATGATGATAATGATTAATAATTAATTAATATAACTAGCAATAATAATAATAATAATAGCAATAATAGTATGAATAATAATATTAATAATAATAGCAATAACAATAATAATGATAATGATAACAACGACGATAATGATAATGATCAATAATAATTAAGAAATGCTAAATTAATAACACAAATTTGGGACGTCTACTTTCTCTTCTACATCACTGCAGCACGTATATGAGCTAAATCAATGAAATAATTTTGACCTTTCACCCGTCTTTTCCTTTCGCCAAAAACAAAACAATTTCAATTGCAAAATCATTAAGAAAAAAAACACTTCAGTCTTTAAATTATGTTTTTTAAAAAAGAAATAGAGCTAAAATTAGCTTACTAATATAAATTATCAGCTCTTTCATATCAGAAAGAATTGATAAAGGAAGGTGGGATGGCAGAACAACGAAGATTGCACCAAAAATTTAAGCATGAAATTTCATCAAAGAGACGAAATGGGTTGAAATTTCAATTGAAAAGATTTAGGTGAGTTGTTGGTACCAAAATGGAAAATTCAATTTACTTACATATGTATGTATATAAATTAAATTAAACATATATATGTTTGTATTTGGGTGAGCGGTACTTTCAAAACCGGTCATCGTTCGACGAGAAAAGTCATTAAAATTTTATTTCGGTAGTTAACTTACTGATATAAAATCGAGAATTACTTTATCCATTGCGCATATACAACATTGCTGGTGGAATTATTTTATCACCTAGTTTAACCTGAGAGAGAGAGAGAGAGGGAGAGGGAGAAGAGGAGAAAGATCATATCATTAATATCAAACGAACTTTGTGTCGTTTATCGCATACAACACTTATACAGATTTATTGCAAATTTTAAGATGATTTCTTATCAGTGATAAAATATCAGAAATGTGTGTGTGTGTATATATATATATATATATGTGTGTGTGTGTGTGTGTGTGTGTGTGTGTGTGTGTGTGTGTGTGTGTCTCCTTGTACAGATACGGAACTTGAAATATGACAAAGCTTTCCAGTTGTTTCAAATTTTAGCCCATTTAAAATTAATTTGAAAGAGATTACTGTTGTAACAAAGAAGCATTATTTCAGGAATGCTTTTCAATTTTTTTTTTTACTCGAAAAATTCACAATGAAATTCACGAAAACTTTAGGTAATGCATTAATTACCTGTACAAATTAGTTTATCATTGAAATTATTTTCTAATAATATTCAAAAATATTGACAGTTCTATGATAATTATTAAAAACGTAAAAGTACGTAATATCATACTATCAAAAAAGGGAATTTTACGTAAAAGTGGAAATGAAATACCCACGGAAAAAAAAACAAACTGTAACGTTAATTTGAATTAGAAATTGATGATCGCTTTGTTAATTTCGATCAGTGCAATTAATTTAAAAGAATAAATGTGAAAAAAAAACCGATCCGATTGTAGGAAATGATACATTCATTTATTAAAGAATGAAAGAACGGTGTGATCAAAGAAATACTTAAGCATTGTTTAGCTAACAGAATTAAATTTAAATTTTTTACTTTTCACACTATCAGCTTATCGCATAAATAAATTTCGTTTGAAAAGAATCACAAATTATCATAGCAACAATAACCTAACGAAATATCGTCATAATTTTTATAATTCATAAAATTTCAAAAATTATCGAACTGTGTTTTTTTTTACTTAAAGGAATACTTAGTTGTTAAGTTTGAGCAGAGAAATGTTTTAAACATAAATTGATTGAGTGATTGGAAAATCTTAAAAAATTTTTTTAATTCAAAATTTTTTATATTATTATTATTATTCTATTAGATGTAAGCAAATTTAGCAATAATCTCAGACAGAACAAAGGAGAGACAAGAAAGAGAGAGAGAGGGAGAGAGGTGAGGGAGAGGAAGAGATCGGTTCAAATGTATGCTAATAAATGTTATGAGAGGAAAAATTTAAGGCTTTGCTAAATTCATTTTCTTTTTTTTTTTTTTCAAGTTAGCAATAAGCAGTAAAAAAAATTTTTCAGAGTGCTAAGTAACAATTGTACATTTCTCTTTTTCTTTACCTTTTTTTTCAAAAAAAAAAATTGATAATTTTAAGGAAAATGAAGAGAGAAGAGAGGAGGAGGAAGTGATGAAAGAGTGGAGGGAAATTGTCAGAGAAAGAGATGGATGAATGAATGGGTTGGATGGATGGACGGATAGATGGACGGATGGATGGATGGACATTCTTGGTGTGCGCAAATTGATGACAACAACTACTACTGCTGCTATTGCGCTCTGTTGTTAAGGAAAGTAAAGAGGAAGAGGATGGGTCGGACAAGTGAAATTAAACGTGGACAGCACCGCCCTTCTTGGCATATTGCAAAACTTGCAATCACTTAACAATTACCGCTTATCAACTTTTGTAATCGTTTAGTCGCTTATCACATTACTTATTATTATCAAACATATTATTTATTATCACACATCAACAATATAATAACTATCATTTTATCAAAATATTATTATTTTTTTAATTTTTTTAATTATTATTTTTTTAATTATTATTTTTTTTAATTATTTTTTTAATTATTATTTTTTTAATTTTTTTCTTTTTAATTTTTTTTTTATTTTTTTAACAAACAACTCAGTGATGACAGTAACCGTTCGAACAATCTTACCATATAAACTACAAAGAAAAGTTAATTAATTACAAAAATTTCAAATAACAACAATACCATTCATATTTGAAAATACTAAAATAGTGCAGTAGAGGACATTTTGAATGTATCGCTGAAATTTCACAGAAAATTTGACATTTTCAAAAAGCCTTGAGAAATCTTAGCAGTTTCACACAAACAAAAGACAATTAGCGGATGGTTGAAAGAGGAAACGAACAGATATCGATAGTTTTGAAATGTTTTAAAAGAGTGGAATGAAATGAAATGAATTAGAGAGGTAATGATTCATTCTTAATTAAATTATATTTTTGACTACAACAGAATACGGTCACTTAAGCTATCAATAAAATATCTTTGAAGATGAAGAAATTGGTAATTTAACAAAATTACAGCGTACCTTCTTTATTCCACCCACTTCGCCTCCTTGAATCGTTCTGAAATTACCACTTGCACCGTTGTAAATCATTATGATCGATTATGTAACAGCACAATCGACAACAAAATTCATTTTTTTTTCTCCAATTTTTGTAAATGTTATTTTATTAACTTATTAGATTAGAAAAGTTTGTAAAAATTTTCAAAATTTAATTTAAAATTTTCTCTAATTTGATTAGGTCAAATAATTTTCATTGAAAATTAACAAATTTTCGTCTTTTTTTTTCCACAAATTAAATTGATAGTTAAAATTAAGTATGATTTTTATTTGATTTTGAAAAGTTTTTTCTTTTTTTTTACAATCGCCGTAAATACAGTAACTTATAATCATCACATAGCTTTTCATTATGACAATAATTTTAATAATAAATTATAATTGAAAAGATTATTTCGAATTTTTTCCTTGAAATGTCTATATTAGCTCTTACGGAAGAATACTAAAATTTCTAATATAATAATTAATAATAATAATAACAATTAATAATAATAATAATAATAATAATAATAATAATAATAATAACAATAATAATAATAATAATAATTAATAATAATTAATAATAACAATAATAATAACAATAATAATAATAACAATAACAATAATAATAATAATAATAATAATAATAATAATAATAATAATAATAATAATAATAATAATAATAATAAATAATTAATAATAATAATTAATAATAATAATAAATAATGTAAGTAATACTAATTAACGCGCAGAAGTCAGAATTTGCATATTTCATTTTGCGCCAACTTATACCATCATTTTTGTATTTTTTAATTTAATTCTAACTTTCACTTCCATATGTGTTAGCTTAAAGAATTTCACCTCCTCACTGATATTTACATATAATTTCCCTGAGGAATTAACATTAGCACCCCTCTGATGGTGGACATTCTCAGATATTTCATTTCATCATTTCTGAAAATAAATGACACACTTCCTTCCTACATCTTTCTCTATGTGTACGTGTGTGTACACATGTGGGAAAATTTTTGAAAGATATCCTCTCAAATTTAAATTTTGCAAAAATAATTTGAATTGATTGAAAATATCATATAGAACTAAATCATTTAGATGATAATTATAAGATCAAAATTTTAAAATATTTCTCTCTTACAAGAGATTTATAAATCTGCAAAATATTTATAAAATTATTTCGTTACATTTTAATCTATAAAATTATTATTGTTAAATTAAAATTGTAAATTCTTTGTGAAATTATTTGTAACAAATTAATTTTACATTTTTAATAAATTTTTCCTATATTTTTATTAATGTAATCTTTTCACACAAACAGGACAGTGAAAAATTTTCCTTTATGCTAATATATTAATTATATTGAAATAAATTTAAATTTTGCAAATAATTTGAATCGATCTAAAATATCATATGAAATTAAATAATTTTTGAAGTAATTATCCATAAATATTTCAACTTTTTCATTTTAACAATAAAAAAATTACTACTTAAAATAAATGAATAAGTTTGGTATTTGAAAAAGAATTAGTGAGAATATTTTAATGATAAATTTGTAATCAAAAAATGATTAGAAATCAAAAATGATAGCGATATTGAATATATTAATTGTAATTTCGAACAGAGTTCACTTTCGTTAAATGTAAAATTTTAACTCAATTTTATTTTCATTTCTTCATCATCACAATCATGATTAATTATTAATTAACTTTTTTAATTTTTACGAGCAAAATTTAAGTGATAATTTAAACAATGCAAATTCCAAAATGTTACACGCAAAAATCGATTTTAATCAAAAAAAAATTTGACTATATTATGTAATATTGGAAATTAGTGAAACAATTTCAGTTTTAAAATTTTCCTCAACCAAAATTCATTCATAAAAATTAAAATAAAATGCTATATTTTAGCTACAGTGGTTATAGTAATAGTTACACATTTAAAATTAATTTCTTTCTTTTTTTGAGAATAAAAAACTGCACGCCAAATATTGATCGTCCTGCTTTAACAGCTTTAAAGCATATTAATTGAAATTTTAAACAAAGTTAATTAGTTTCATCAATTAGTTTTCCTGTTTTAGGCATTTCTCCTTCATCACCTTTTAATGTATTACTGAAATATGCATATATTCAATTTAATATCATTTACTTTCACAACTTTACTCATCCATTCCTTCGAAACATTGGAAGTATGGCGAATCTTAGATTTCGAGTATTTCAAATAATATTTGTAAATTAACTTCCTTAACGAGAAATTTAAAAAAAATAAATAAAATCGAATATTTAAAAATAAATAAAATCGAATATGAAATTTAGTAATTTACTATTGCAATTTCAATTTGAAATTTGATCTTATCGCTTAGTTATCGTAGTGTTTACTATTGGCGTTCTTTTGTTGTTACATAATGCTAACACTTCGTATATGCAAATTTATACAGTTTGTAAATAAAAATTGTGAAAAGACGAAACTTAAATATCACTTAATTAATACAATTAGAATTTTTAAACGAACTAAAAGATGAGCATTAAATTTGTTATATTCAAAAAATATATTTTGCAACTCCTAATTAATGCAGTAAATTAATTAGCAACCTTATATCGTCAAAATATTATAAAATTTTACAATAATGCAACAATAAAATTAAACATTCATTTAACACTCTTTTAAAGTATTAAAGAAAAAAAAGAATAAAATTTCAAATTTGACTATAATAACATTGTTTGTTTGTTTACTAATAAATAGAATAAATTGAAGATACTCTCTAAATTTACTGGCGCTATTATCCATACTGCGCTTTTGACAGCATAAATTATTTATCTGATCCCTAATAGTGCTAGTAAAGGTGTAATGTTTTACTAAAATTTTCATATTGAAGAAAATGATCGCTATGCGTGAATTATGGATATTTTCCGCTTTGCCTATAAAGTTACGTCACGAATGTTATTTGAAACACTTTCTACGTGCGTCTATGTTTCAACATTTCAACAATTGAAATTCAACAACGATCAGCTCTTCGCCATTCACAACAAAATGATATGATCAACAACGATAAGTACAAAAATTTTCAACGATAATATTGTAAGACTGTTTGATCGAATAACATTTAAATAATTCCTCATCATTTTTCTCTTTCATTTCAACAATTTTTTACTTTTAAAAATTAAAAGTTTTACTTTTTAAAAATTAAAGTACTATTGCTCTTGCTAATTGTATAAATTATGAATTGAAATTTTATGATTTAGAAAAACAAAGAAGTTAACTGAATTAAATTTCGCAGCAAAATCATTACTTTTATTAATATAAATGTTGAAATGTGTGTTTTATGCAAAAAAGGATAACAAATAAAATTTTGTTTTTTAATTTTTTTAGACAAATGAAATAGCTAATTTAAGAATGAAAAAATTTTACAAAATTTTCTGAATATGTTATTAAAACAAACAAATATCAATGAGTCAGTTCATCTGCACAAATAATAGATCCATCCATTGATAGTTTTGAAGTAAAATTTATGATTTCATTTAATCGATTTCAAAAATAAAAATTATTTAAGAATTTAAATCAGCAAGTTATCGATGTGTTACATATTTACAGTGAACTGATTGATTTTTAGATTTCATTAATTATTGCACAAAATTTACGTTCGAAGTAAAATGAAACGATTGGATGAGAAGGATATGCCGATAGTATTCACTGTTGAAATTAACAACTATTGAAATATTTTGCTTCATTATGAATTTCAGCCTTTTTACCTCAATTAAAATTTACGTTAAACAGTGATCATTCACGTTAAACAGTTTTAAACAGTTAAACAGTAATTTTTTTTGAAAATCAAAATTTACTAATAAATTTGAAAAAATTGAAAAAATTTTTAAGTTACTCATTTACTTGCGGAAAAAGCAGAAAGATGAAAGGAGAAAGAGAGAGAGAGAGAGAGAGAGAGAGAGAGAGAGAGAGAAAGAAAGAAAGAAATAAAGAAAGAAATGGCGCTAATTTGCGCCTTTCAGTAGGTAGTTGTGTGGTAGAAAATGAAGCAATAAAATGATATTTAAAAGTTTGCAATAGAAAAAGGCTAAATTTTTGAAATGGAAATGATAAATGAAAAAACGGAATGCTTGGCGTGTAATGTTGTCGTCTTTTGTCAGAGAAGTCTTCGCTTGAAGATTTATGCTATCGAAGTGGATGATGTCGTTAATAGCGCCGATTTACATGTGTGAAATGAAATAGGCGCAAATTTCCACTGGACAATTCTGCTCCATTTGATATTTTTCAACTGATATCCCCTCCTCCCTTATCCGTCAATAAACAATTGACGTGCTGCTAGTGTTGTATGAATGCGTGTGTGTGTGTGTGTGTGTGTGTGTGTGTGTGTGTGTGTGTGTGTGTGTGTTTGTTATTATCTGATTTTGCATTTTGTAAGTTGACGAAAAGGTCAAATGAGAAAATGTCATTCATTTATGTTGAACAGCTGGAGACAGGTGGTACACATAGACAAAAGTAAGTGCACATCAAAGGTTCATCTAGCAGAATTGCACTTGCGAATTAACACATGCATATGTGCACATGCATGCATGCATCTATGCATGCATGTGTGCATTATGTATACTTCCATTAATACTTATTACTACTCTCCTTGAATAGTCTATTATGTTTGAATGAACAAAGTGCAATGTATCCTATTATCAGAAGGTAAAATTTAGGTATGTAATCCATAAAACTATTCTCATCCATTTTCAACTAAACGACAATAGCGCCGAAACAAATGAGGTGACATTGTAGTGTTTCCTTTAACTAAACGACAATAGCGCCAAAACAATGAGAAGTGGTATTGTAGTGCATGAAATTTTTATAAAATAAAACATAAAGTTTATAATTGAAATAGTATTATGAAGTTTAATATTTAAATTTTTATAAAATTTTACTTGAATTAACACAAATTAATTGTAAAATTTTGTAAAATTTTATTTCATTTTTTAATGCAAAACTTTTACAATAACTTTTTATTTCTTTTTCCGCAGATATTATTACAAAATATTTGAAGAAATACTGATCTAGTTTAGTTTAAATTTTTTTTTATTTATTTATTTTAGTGATAGGTAAAACTACATTCAATCAATTTTCCTTCTAATCGCTTCATATCAAAAAGCTATCACTGATTTGATAGCACTTAACTTTCACACCCATTCTGCAAGGTCATTATTACCTGCTAATAACTGAAAAAAAAATTAGAAATTGCTTCACTCTTCACTAATCACTTCTAGTTAGTGCAAAGAAAAAAAAAGCTAAGGTCCCTGAAATGACATTAATGTATAAAATTACCTTTTATTGCATGGGAATATTAAGAGAAAAAATTATTTCAATTAAAAAACTAAAAAAAAATTTAAAAATTTTTTGCAATAAAAATATTTTTCGTGCAATAAAATTAATAAATGAAATAAGAAATGAATATTGCAAAAAATTAAATTTAATAAATTTAAATAAGAAATGAATTACAATAATTCATCGATAATTTTTTTTCCATTTTTTTGTTTTTGCATAAATTATTTGAGTGGTAAACAAAATCAAAATTAATAAATGTATTTTAATGCTGCAAAAAATTCCTACTCCTTTGAGGTTATTTGTTTACTTATCGTACGGTAAACAATTTCATTCATCACCGACTTAATTTGCTAATCTAATAATTCAATATAAATTAGGCGTACTCAGTGAAAACGATACGCATTTCCTTAAGCGTATCATTTCAGTTTTTCATTTCTTATCATTTCAGTTTTTCGTTTCTTATCATTTCAATTTTTCATTTCTCTTTTTTCTCATAGCATTAAAGTGACGGATCTGTTCGAAGTGTTTATTTTGAAAATTTAAAATTGTTCCGCTCACTTCTTCTTGCACATCAATTTATGAAGATCTGTTTGTGCCTTTTTGAAATGACCACTAGCACTTCACCACTTGATGTAGGAAAGGTATCATTGAGCGGCAGAAAGTTTACAATGAAATGAAGTAACAGCTGTTCTTTGAAATCAATTAGCGGTTAATTAAAAGGATTTCAATAGATCATTTCATCTCATTTATACAATCACCGCAATGAAATAGGCAAATAAATTTTACGGTATTATTTTACTGTTTACCTATTCATTCTATTTCATTCATTTACTTCCTGCTGTAAACAAATAGTAATATTATGAGCAAAAAAAAAAAGACTTAATTTTAAATCTTTTTAAGTATTAATTTAAAATTATTTTCTTTTTAAGTAAGTCTTAATTTTAAGTATTAATTTTAAATTTAATATTTTAAGCGATGTTTTCTTTTTTTTTAGTAATTTAAAATAATTATTCTAAAAAAAGAAAAAATATTATCAAATTAATTATTTTTAAAAAAAATAGTAGAAAAAATTTCTTCAAAAATATAGCTTCCCTCACATATCTTCTAATATTTTATTAAAAATTATATAGGTAATTAAAGTTTTTATTAATTTATAAAAAAATAGAATTTTTTATTTTTCTGGAATCTTTTATGTTTTAGGAATGATGGAACTGGAATTTCGCACGGTAAATTTATAATTTATTATCAATGAAAATATAAATTTTTAATAAATTGAAAAAAAATGCAAGAAGTGTGACAATAATAATAACAATCGCATTCATTGCGACAGGTGTGAAGCGGTCAATCAAAGGTAGAGGTATAGTGCTAATGCTAATAAATGTACTCAAAGTGTTGTAATTTTTATTGTTTGTTAAAAATGAATAGATAAATGAATGCATTGATGGTAATTTTTTCTTTCTTTTTTTGGAATTATTTACAGGTACCGAACAGGTGGACAGGAAAATATGGCAAAAGTGAATAAGTGAAGAAAGGGAAATAGAGAGAAATGATAGGGATGAGAAAAAAAGACAAAAAAAAGAAAAAAAAATGAAGCAAAATAAAACTACATCTTTGATGGGTAGTAATACCGAGAAAATAGTTGATAATAATTTTTGATGGTTTCTTTTTTTTTTTTGTTAGGTGCGGAGAGATCAATTAAGTAAGGGTATGGATTAGACGTGAGGAGAGTAATTAATTATTCAAAAAGCGTACCAAATGGAAAAAAGAAAAAAAGAGTAATTTATAAAAATAGGAGTAATTTATAAGGGTAATTTATTAATAAAATTAAAATTTAAAATAAGAGTAATTTATTTTGAGAAAAGAAAAGAAGAATAATTTATAGCAAATGCAGCGAAACTATCCAAATTGGTACGATAATATTTTAATTATTCATTTTTAAATTTCAAATAAAAAGAAAACAAAAAACTTGCAAATCAATAAAAATTAATTATTAAACAAAAGTTTTAATAATATTAAATTAAATATTAAAAAAAAGAAAGTATCCAAAATAGCGAGATATCATTGAGATTGAAGAAAGAAACAAAAAAACAAATGCAAAAAAAGCAGAAAAAAAATATCATAAAATTATCAGTGCTAATTTTTATTCTTCTCTGATATCGTATTTATCAGAGTGGAATATAAAAAAAAGTCAACACTGATAATTATGATAATATCAACGAGATAATGCTAATGTTAGCAGAAGTGCTTAATGAAGGAGGAAATGACGGATGTAGCACAATTGAAAAAATTGTTAGCATTTAATTTCTTTCACTCCTTCTTCTACCGCTTAACTCTGTGATATTAACTTTAATCCGATTACTTTGATATTCTCTCTCTCTCTCTCTCTCTCTCTCTCGTACTTAGGTGGAAATGAAATGATCGCAATGATTTCTTTCTATGAGCTTTAAGCTGTTCCGAAAAGAAAAAAAGAAATAGAAAGAAATCATCAAAAAAGATTGTTGGCAAATAAAATTAGTAAACACTTCACATTTTTAATAATATTCTCATCCCTAAATTGGTACTACAATTTTCACATTTTTAATTTTTCATAAATAAATTGATTGCTACAAAAGATTGAAATAAATAATTGATTTGCAATAATAATGATAATTATTAATTAATTAATTAATAGTAATCGTATACCTTACTAACTTATTGCAAAAAACTAGGATTCTCATCCCTAAATTGGCACTACAATTTTCACATTTTTAATTTTTCATAAATAAATTGATTGCTACAAAAGATTGAAATAAATAATTGATTTGCAATAATAATGATAATTATTAATTAATCAATTAATTAATAGTAATCGTATACCTTACTAACTTACTGAGTTAAATCAAAAAAACTAGGAGAAGGAGAAGAAGGAGAAGGTGTGGAATATGGATGACCTGAGTTACCACCGTTCAGATGAGTTGCATAAAATAGCACAAATGTGTTTGTCCCAATCTTTTCGTGTCCGATAATCAATAGGTAAAATGAATGAAAGAATTTTTTACAAAAGAAAAAAAAATTGACGATAATGTTGAAAATAATTTTCTTGAAATTAAATAACTCATGTGAAATTTGATTATCCAAGTTTTGCTTGGAATAGACTAAAAGCTTTTGTAGGAAGTTTGAGAGATAAAGAGGTAGGAGAAAGAAAAAATTCCTATTTCAATTTACATCTCATTTTTTTGAAGCATATGACATCAGAAGAAATTTGCATTTCTTTGTTAGTTTGCTGCAAAAGTATAAAGCAATTTCAAAAATTTGATTATTCGTTGTATTTGAAACCAACCATTTGCACTAATTTAACAGAACTGTAAATTGAAATAGGAATTTTTCAACTTTTTTCAAATTTTTTTTCAAATTTTTCAATTTTTCAGAAAATTTTTCAATTTTTCAGAATTTTTCAAATTTTTCAGAAATAGGAAATAGGAATTGAAATAGGAATTTGAATAATTTTGTTTGAAAGTAAATATCTTTCTAAAGAGTACTAACATTTGCTGTATGATAAAATGATAAAAATTATGATAAGAGAATTTTTGAAATTTTTTCTAAAATAAAGCGATAATACTTCTATACAACACTTTTGATCGCTGAAAGTGAAAATTGTTTAAATTTATCGTAAAATTTAGTAACATTCAAAGCTTTACAAAATTTAATTTCATCCAAATGTAGCAGCTAGCATAGTTTGAATGACCTGATCGCTATTATATTTGTTAAACTAATGATCAATATCAGTATAAATATGATCAGTAATAATGATCAGTATAAATATCAAGTAAATATCAAGTGAGATTTTACCTCTCCCACTTAAAGTTCTATGATCGTAATCTGATTGTGGTAAACAACAATATGCTCCAACGAATGCTATATCATCACTGATCCAAATCTTTAAATCTATCGGTAAACAATTGCTAAGTCAAAAAAAAAGCCGAAAAAAAAATAGATCTCTTAGCTTCAGCTTTATACTCACCTGACTTTGCAGTAACAAAATGCAAGTTTAAACCAAATTAAACTTTATCAGAACGAATAAAATTCAAATTAAAAGATAGCATTCATTATATTCTAATAGACGGAAAGACAGAGAGAGAGAGGGAGAGAGAGTATTATCATTTCAGAGATTGTAAGAAATAATTTGTCGCCAAGCAAAGATTTATGGTTCTCTTTTATGACTGTCTCACATTTTATGGTCCTCAAATAGAGTGATGTACAGACAGGTAGGCTTAACTATAAATGAGAACTTAGAAGATTTTAAGCGAACGAGGAATTTCCTCGCATTCGAATGTTTAGTGTAATTTTCTTTAAAATAAATTTTTTCAATAATTCAGAATGCTAATTTTTTTCCTAAAAAATTAAATTTGCTAAATCCATAGAAGGTAAAAATATGCAAAATAATTAAAAATATTGCTATTTTTTAACTTGAATCGTATCATAGTTGATTGAATCAATCAATCAGTAGTTGATCAGATCAAAGAGGTTCAGCCAAAAAAAGAAACAATTTAGTAAATTTTCAAAAAGTTTACCACTTTGAGAATTACAATTAGCTAAAATATTCATTTATATTTGAGAAGTTATATGAATTCATTGGTTGTCCTAAAGCAGAGAGAGTGTAGAGGTGTGCTTTTTCGATATTTCATGAATTTTCAGTTCGATCCTTTTTTATCGCTCTTTGCCATTTGCGCCAATTGCTAAAATACAACCTCAATCATAACTACAACTTCCTATCATATCTACGCTATTCCTCCCCTAAAGTAATGTAAAACATTTAGACAAGTGCTGCTGTCTAATTTTATGATATTGTAATTGATTGAAATTGAATTTACCAAAAATACCTGAAATTCTAGTATGATCAAAAGAAATCGGATAGTAGTAATATTCATGATTTACTATGTCTTAATTAGTAAGATATTAATTTGAGTATGGTCATTAGAAGCACAAAATTATCTAAAAGAAGCATATCAATTAAATTACGTTTCTGAAATGACAAAAAAAACTATTCGTCATTGTTCGATTGAGACGTGTATGAAAACGAGAAGGTACGTACGTGTAAAATTACTAGAGTGTTGCAAATTACTAGAGCGTTGCACGAGTAGGTACGTACGTGTAAAATTACTAGAGTGCTAGAGTACAAGAGTGTTGCATAAATTCAGGAAATAAATCGAATAATTACTCATTCTCTTCCTAAGTAATTTTTACTTATAATTGTCCATCGATTAATATACCACTTTTCTTCTTCATCAACGTAATTACACAACCAATCAGTTAATGCTTTTGAACTAACAATGTGAATTGTTACGTGAATTGTTAGGCTAAGTAAATTGTTACCTTTAATTTGTTTAGCCTTTTAAATTTTCAATACCAAAAATTTAATAATTATTCGTGTGGAAACGATTATTATTGCATATTTTTCTTTTCTGCAATAGAGTTAAATATTCTAAATTGAGGAATTTTTGATAATTTCAAATTTAAACAAATTTTTCTAACAAATTTATATAAAATTATAAAATATGTTTGTATTGTTTTATTCATTCTTTCTGATACATTGAAAATACAATCATTTCAGGCAATTTTATTTATCACTTTCTTTTTCTTTTTAAATTTAAATCTACCAAAATTTAGCTAATTATTATTTAAAGTCATCATTTTTAATTAATTATTAGCTATGATAAATGCCTATTTATATTCAAACAAACAAAAAAAGAATTACGTAATGTAAAGTGCACGTACTTCAGGTAAGTGTACCATTAACGACGACGTAAAGCATCAATTAAGGACAATTTTTTTTTGTGTGAATTATAGAGTAGTCGTGTGAATTGTACAAATTACAATAACAATAGCAAATGAACAACTACGCCTTCTGTCAGTAATTAAAATAAAAATTGCTTACGTTGCCTTTTTAAAATTTTCAAGAGATTTTTTTTTCCTCTTTTACCTTAGGAAAAGTTAAATTAAAATGCTTAAAAAGTCTCTAGAAAAAATTATTGAAATATAAAATAGTTTAAAAAAGTGAAACAGAGAGAGAGAGAGAAAAAGAAAGGAACAGATGAAAATTAGCATTTCTTTTATCTCAATCAACACTTTCAATCTTCTCTTCTCTCATAAAGTTATCAATGAGAGAGAAAGAGAGAGAGAGAGAGAGGGAGAAAAAAGATTCGGAAAAGAGGATAGATTTGTTTGAAGTTTGAACTTTTACACGTAAAATATCGTAGACGGAAAATTTCTTTCATTACGAAGAAGAAAAAAAAATGCTTTTAACCAATCAGTAGGATTCATTCATTCATTGCGTTTAAACGATGCGATCAACTGAGATGCCGCTAAATGAATTAATTGAAAGTACACCACAGGTGGTAAATACGAACAAAACCGTACGACAGTGAGTTACGCATTACTCTATTTCACGTGAAACAAAAGATGATCGATATCGTAAGAAGAAAAACAAATTAATCAAAATAAAATGAGGAATGAAATGGCTTTTTATTTTAACAGCGCTTCTTGTCTTAATTATATTAATATTTGTTATTTTACTCTCAAAACTTTTGATCAATTAAAATTTTTTTAACAAATGTCCATGCTACTACTATGCACCAAACAGCTAACAGAAGTAGGAGCAGCCATATTTTAAGTACCTAAAATTTAAAAATAAAAAAGTAAAAAAAAAATTTAAAAATTACAATAACACTTTTACAATACAAATTTACAATCAAATAATATTAAAAAATTTTTTTGTTAAAAAAAAAAGTAAGTTGTTAAGAACCGATTCCGTGACAGTGTTATTGTGATTTACTTAAAATTTTTTTAATTTAATTGTTAAATTATAGGAAGATATTTTGG
This sequence comes from Litomosoides brasiliensis, assembly GCA_013365375.1. Classification (NCBI taxonomy): domain Eukaryota; kingdom Metazoa; phylum Nematoda; class Chromadorea; order Rhabditida; family Onchocercidae; genus Litomosoides; species Litomosoides brasiliensis. The sequence continues at coordinate 96,564 of JABVXW010000173.1, read as the reverse complement.
TTAGAATAATTTAGATGTCAATTTTTCAATCATTTCACTCCTCCTAACCGATTATTTCTTCCCACATCATTATCTATCTATAAACTTATTGATTGCTTAAAATGTATTATTAAGAATAAGTTGAGGTGTTGGTACTGTCCAAATAATCATAACTGATCTTTTAATCGTCTTCGACAATCTCACTTAAATACCATTTGCCAACAATCACCCATCATCATCACAACCGTTTACTACTTGCAACAAAGATTATGAAGCGAAATGGTTGTATAAATAAACAAAAATTTTCTTCTCCTTTCTCTGCCATATTCTAAAACGATTTTAAATTAATTAAATTTGAGTTAGCAAGTTAAAATGTATGTACCTGTGGTGTGTGTGTGTGTCAAAATAGGATGCTTGACATGTCAGGTTCGCATGAGATATAGATAAAATGGATGATATCGATGAAGGAGTCTGAACTTTAATCTCTTTCCGCCACAATTTATCCACCGACATAATGAATGATTTTCCGCATTAATCATGAGATGAGACATTTGTACTAAGATTCCTGCAAATTTTAAAAGCAAGACACTTAAGCTATTAAAAGGGAACGAAGATTCAGCTTTTATTATCTGACAACAAAAGAAACAACAGTCAACAATTTTTATACGAACAATGCCTTACAGACACATAGCACATACCTAAAAATGCACAAAATTTTTTTACAACATTTTTCCTTCACCTTTTAAAATTGTATTCATATTTTTACTTTTATTATCCGAAAGTAGTAGCTATAACCACAAATGAAGCTAAATTTGCATGTACAAACCATAGTGCAATAATATTAGAAACAGGCGGAAGCGAAAGCACTGCTCAATAACACCGGAAAAACAAAGGGAGCCTCTGTTCTAGATAATATGCTATTACATTAATAAACCACGTCTTTTGTAGAATATTCAATTAAAATAATAAAATTGGACTTCAATTAGTTTCCTACAAACTTCAGGATAAAATCGAAAACAATAACGATAATCGTCAATCTAGAATATTCAACAACTTTGAAAAAAAAATTTATAGTATCATGCACAAATGGCAAAGTTTATTATTCTGGCAAAGCATATTATTCTGCTATCATTTAAGTTCTGCGTAAAACTACTTTTTACCACATTTTTTACTGGGGAAAGCTTCAGATATTAATTTCGTTTTAGCATTAAAATCCATTCGAATAGAATCGAAGAACTGATTGATTTTAGATATAACTACTGCCTTTAAATCTGCAGGATGCAAACTTCCATCTACGATTATTCTTTTCAGTTCATCACAACCATTAATCTCTATATTCCCGCCATTTTCTTCTGAACGTTCGATTAATAATTCTAAAAGTTGAAATTCTAAGAATTCAAGAAAATAAAATTCAAATAATTCACAAAATCCCCAAAACATTTTGGACAAATGGAGAATGTATACATACATGACTGATTTAACATTAAAAGCGATAAAAAGGGAATGAATGGTCGTTAAAGGGAGTCGTTAAAAACCTGAACTCAGGAGTTGAAAGACCTGAAAGAGCATTTCCGATTACCCAGCAATTTTTTCTTCTAACCAATTATGTGGAATACAAAATATCCGTAAGGAGATTGTGGTTTTTATATTGCAGCAAACAGTTTCTATTGACGCAAAAGAAAAATAATTAAGGCAGTAACTCACTTGATCCAAAATATAAGAATATAAAATGTTTTGTGAGCTCGAAAGCGATATTGCCATTCAAATTACCGGGTTCACAAAATGAACGCGAGATTTTCTGTCTAACTTGTTTTGGTGTATCTAGAGGGCCTAAATGGAATTCAGGATCTGATGCAGACATTTTAGTGCCTGACATAGACGGCAAAATTGGGATTAACAAATGTGCACGGGGTTGCTGTCCACGTCGTTGTATCATCTGAAAAGTACAAATACAACGGAGTAGGATCTGAGTATGAGAAGTAAAATCTTAGCAGTTCTATCAAAAAAGGGGAATCAGACGTGTTTTATGGTTTATTGCACAGGAAAAATAAAAGGTGATATCTACTATAAATTCAACCATAGTTTGAGAACTAAATGATTATAAACCTGCTCGGAGAATTTCGAAAAAAGACGCATGTCTTCACCCATAATAACAATATCAGCATTCACATGATAATGATCAATAGTGAAGTATAAAGGTGATAACAACGAGCCCAATGTTACTCCGTCCAGGATGGATGCTTCATCTCGTGTTACTTTCGAGGCCATCTGATACATTTCCAAAGTATACTCTCTGGAAATGAAACTTCATTTTAGTCCATATTTCACCGACTAAGTCCATTCTGGTTGAAGTTTCACATTTATACAGTATAATGCAGATATGCCGTGTGATCTGCTAGTACCCTTTAACATGCATTTAATTATCTGAACCAACAACGCGAATAAATCGTGATTTAAAAAAGCGAAACAAAACCTACGGTTCTAATTGATAGCTTGACCCTCGAACGATTTTAATATCTTTCAAATCAAGCAAACTGAAGATATGCTGCAAAACCGCAGTATAATAATCACAACGTGCCTCTCGAACATTCCACGAGCATTTCTCATTGTCCAAAAACGCATCGATATCAGCCAAAACTACTACTACCGAAATATTTCCCAGCAACTGCAGTTTCTAAAAATAAAGAAAACCTGACTGCATCACATGTCATATATTTTACAAGATTAATAAGTTATAGTGAAAGATGCCTTAATTTTTTCTACAAAACAAAACGTAACCTACAATTTTTGCTTGCCCAACCTTGATGGAAATAATACCCGGAGGAACGCCAAAAACGAACCATAAAAAGGGGGTGAATTTATTTCACTTTTCAAGGTTATAAAAGAGCGAAAAAAAGATTCGATTAACAAAAAAGAAAGAAAATTCACTGCAACAGTTATATCTACCTCAAAAAAAGGCCCACAATCAAAAAAGAACCTTCAACTTGAAAAGCGGAATAACAAAACCAAGGTGGAAGCGACCTTTCGGTGCTATCGTATAAATAACACGCAACAAACTATTTTCTCTGATTCGTCTCCTTAGCCATATTTCACCACTGACCAACTGCAAGATTTAGAACTAAAACTTAAACAACTTCTACAAGGTTTTTTGGTTCAATTATTTAATACGCAGATTAAAATATAACTAATTATGCAAAAATTATTAGTATAATTTCGAAAAACATAAATACTTCAGTATCAGAGATAATTTCTCGAAATCGTTGATCTTCTGTTTCATTAAGTGTGATGTCATCAATAGCGGGACTGACAGAATGTGGTAAATTATCAAACATATTTCTGGAATACCCTTTTTCTAATAATGATAGCATTTTGTCGTCCATGCAGCTCTTTTGCACTTCTTCCAATATTTTACAAATAAATTCCTGCAAGAAAGCAAATAGCATACAACACAAAGAATAATCAAATAGCTAACCAATCAAAAAAAGAGTAAGATAGCAATATATAAGGAAGACAATGAAACCGCAGTGTTCGAATAGGTACTAGAGAATACAATGAATTCATTGCATCTAATGAGTTACCCGATTATTATTTTGCATACTGCGAAACCGGCAATGGATATATGCACCTGCGCCAGTTTTAGAGGTATGCTCTACAAGAGTAATGAACCTTGAAAGCCTACACGCCAATAGAACAGCTTTGCAACGCACCATAACAGTAGCTTTCGGACTCGAGGTCGTTCCTACTTTTCTTGAGAAAATGTGGCAAAAAGTGACAAAATGAGTGAAAAGAAAATAAACTACAAAATAACTTTTTCAACATAAATATTTCAAGGCACGAATCAATGTTAGCGACAAGTTGTGGTAGCATCAGGACCTCATTTTAAAATTTTAAATTTCAATCCTTTGCTACAGCAATAATTTTGCATATTTTGCACGCTTACTACTTGAAAATATAGCAGGCGTATTAGAATATGCAAGCGGATAATTTTTCATTACCTGTTATTATTTACTAATATTGATGACATTGAATACCAAAGACGCAACAACCGCTTTCAATTTTTCTTTCAAGCCTCAATACAATGGAATAAAAGATAAAGACAATACGAACCTTAACAGTCTCTTTCAAGCTAGTTTCAGAGATCCTCCCTGCATTGTACTCTTCAAATAAACTCTTATAGTTATCGTAGTCTTTCCCATCAAAACTGACTGTTTTGGGCGAAACGATTGGAAATAAAACGTGTTCACAAAACGCTAGTACACCGTTTTCATCGGAATCACGACTACAGATAGCGTTATCGATCTTTTTCCGCACAACATCTGGTTTATCCAGCAAGTCAATTTTTGAATCTTCTTCTGAACTAAATCGGAATGTTCACTAAATTTTAATAGATATGAAAATGAATTAAATCGTCATTAATTTCAAATTTTAAAAACAAGAAAATATAGATCTCCATACAATGAGAAATCGCACAGAATTAAGAAAGTAAGTCACATTTATCAAAATTAAAAGCGCATCGATCTGCAACATTCAAATGAAGCTTTCATAAATTAGCAACACTAAAAAATGACCTGCTCATTTTCGATCCTTGTAATCCAGGTACCATAGGGTTCATAAGATGAAACCTTTTACCCAATTTTAGCTTTGGAAGCTGTTCTTCGGCCAGAATGAAAATTTTCCTTTGATCTACTCCACCGAACTGACCATCAGTTTTCAAGTACTGCTCATCCAAAGCTTGTAATAATGGATAAAGTAAACCGCTCAATAAGGGTGATGTTACCTAAAAGAAATGAAAGATCATTACATCACTATTTCGACGTTTCAGTTTCATACTTCATTTAAACTTTATTCGTACGATCACGCGATAAAAGAATCTTACTTGCTTCACCACTTCAGCGCCAGCTCGCAAAGCATCTCGCCTTGTTACAATGTTGCACAATCGAAGTAAATCAGATGTATATTCTCTTAAAATACAAATTATTAACTTATTTCATGCAAAAATAATGAAAAATTAAATATCAGTCTTCTAAACTGTTAACGCTACTAGATTGTCAACCAATGACTTGGGTAAAGAATCACCATTTAGACAAAAAAAACCAACCTCGTTAATTGATATGATGTTCCCCTCACAAAGTGTAACTGATCCAACGGTACATGTAACGCGATAAGTAGCGCTTTAATCACTTTTTCATAATATAATACTCGATTATCCAAAACCTCCCAAGTGCTTTTCAAGTTATCCAAAAAGGCATGCAAATCAGCAAACAATATTGTCACCTGCATCAAAAACTATTCAATTATTCTAAGAAAGTAAGGGGTTAAATGATAATCCCTTGAAATTGATTTTGGGATTTGAAACTATAAAATCATAACTGATTTCCCACATATTACTAGGAATGCTACTTTGGACTAATTTACAATAGATACCCTTAGATTTGCGGATAAGAAATCAGCGATTTTTCTTATTGGTACAAAATATCCTATATGAGGTTTTCCTGTAGTCGCTGTGCCCCAATACACATGAATTTTTTTTTTCGAGGCTAACTGTTTTGCAATTTTTTCCAATCCCAACACCTCCTGAAAGAAATGACAAATAGATGGCGATTATTAGGTGCAATAGACTGCAATAGACTAAATAAAAGCGGTTCATCACCTGAATTCCACCATTCAGGACCCTTCTAAAATGAGTAATAAAGTAATAAAGTCATAACTGTACCAGACCTGCAAATTCCTTGTAATAAGGTTTAGCCGACACAAATCTTCTTCTGATAACCCACCAATAGCAACTCTCACATCTGATTTATCCTCGTTTGTCATACTAAAAATTAATCATCGTAAACTTAAGTCACAATCAGACTTGTAAACATGGGATGAATCAACAATCCATACAGCTCCTTTGTAAGTAAAATGGTTGAAAAATAACACATTGAATTAATCTTAAGTAACGTGAGCAATAACCCAAATACTGGAAATAATTTCAATCAAGGATTTCGGAGAACTACTTCGCAACTACTAACTGTCATCATTCCCGGAAACAACCGGGAGAAAGACTGCAGTCTTCAGACAGCGTCAACCTCACCCAGATTGGTAACGTAGCAACAAGCTGAAGAGATCGCAATGCAACTACTGTGTTTCACCCACCAAATTCGTTCATTTAAACCGATCCGCCTTGCGGATAAATGCCATGGAAAGTTCCGATCTGTCGGCACTTAACTTAATATTTTAATATTAACTATATTAACTGAAACTGATATTTTAATTTTAATCGAACACAATTAATATTACTGATAGAATAGAAATTATTCTAATTAAACTATGAAATATATGGATGAATGTGAAATTAATTTCGTTTTCTTTTTTGCTTTCCAATGAACGCAGCATGTCCAGTGCTATTTGAATTGGCAGCTCTTTTTTTTCCAAAACGATTTTTCAACGAGTAATTTGGCAATCTTCAAATTCCCTGCCTAAATGTTATTTTACAAAATTTTCATCTTAAATGCTTACCATACGCAATTATGTACTAAACTGAAACATATAGTATTATGGACTTATTGTTAATATTTTGCATTTTCAACTGAAATGTTCGAGTAACTTTTCTTCCGGAAAAATTGAAGTTTCTGGTAAACTTTTCTGGTAAGTTTCTGGTAACTTTCTGGTAACTGAAAAATTGAAGTTTCTGGTAATTGAAGTTTCTGGTAACTTTGTTTCAAATAACCTTAATTAATTAATTTATCGCAATTACTGCTTTAACCGTAAATTTTATCAGTTCTCACTATCATCACACTTATTTTTGCTTTTCCTGCACTGCTTGTTTACTTTTGGTACTGTTATTGTTGTAGGTATTTACCATATTACAGTGTTATCTTTATCAGCTAATCAGCATTATCAGTAGGCAAATAATGTCACTATTGATAGTATAAGTTATATAATTTAGCTATTCATAAGTATAAGTATATGGTAAAGTCTGTTACTGTGCACGTAGCAGCCATTAGATATGATGGTAAGGTAGAAGATAATTGTTAGCGTAAACAATATTTGCTCAATAATTCAATATTTCAAATTTCATTTTCAAATTAATTATTCTAAAGTTTCAGTGATATTTTTTTAACTTTAATATTTTTCATAATTAGTTGTTCAAGCCTCTATTGTTTGTCTATTAAACAAAATTTTTTGCTGAATTGTAAACGATCTGTAGATATCATTTTAATTTATTTAAATTTCCACCTTGAAATTGATGGATGAAATTGCGTGATATTTGGTTGATGACAGACAGTCCAAAACACTCTCATTCAACACATTTACATTTTTAAAACAAACAGTGCGCAAAATTTACACTAAAATTTAGTCAGACTTTTGCACCTTTCACATTTCACCGCTTTTTTTTTCGGATGAATTCGATAAAACCGTTGCGATGCGTTTGTTTGCTTCTCTCATTCTTTTCCTCTCATTTCATTCATTTTATATTTTATAAAAAATTTGAAAATATGTCGAAATAATTTGAGAGAAACTTTAAACTTCAATTATTAAAAAATTTCAGTGTTTTGCGTTTTTTTTTGGAAAATAAATTGGATGGTTGCATATTATTTAACTTGCAAATCAAATGAAATAGTTGAATTTCGATAAATTTTAAATCAAAAAATTATTTCAGATGGCACAGAATGGTTCACAACTCATTGGAAGATCGATGGAAAGGCGAAAAAGCGCATATGTCTGAGACTGTAGAAACATTGCTTCCGAAGCATCGACTGATAAGAGGTAGCTTTTTCAAATACTTTTTTCACATCTTAGAAATAACAGAGTGGTTAATTTAAATGAAATCATTCCTGCGTGATTACCTGGTAAATGGATCATCGTACCAAGCAAGTATCATTTTATTAAATTTCATTTCTTTCCTATTTTATTTGAAGAAAAATAAAATCAATGCCTTTTGTTAAATGTAAATTATACCGATTGAAAGTTTCACTCACTTCAATTTTTAAATTAAAAGTTGAAAGAGTTGAAATAGTAAAATAAAATAATGTTTAATAACATTTATGAATTTTACAAAAACTCTTAAACTTTTTTGAAATCTTATTTTACTTGCTTTTTTTTTCTTAATAAAATCACTCATATCAGTTAATTACTAACTTTCTTGATGAAGCGAATTTTTTTTTCCTTTTTTTTGCACTCACAGAAACTCTCCTCAATGTTATTAGCAAGAATGACGAATTTTTAATGTATTAGAATACTTCATTAACCTTACTTAAATTTACTTAAAATACTTAAAATATTTACTTAAAATACTTCATTAACCTTTTAATTTTACCTATCATTGATGGATCATGTCAACTTGAAATTCTTTCTTTCTCTTTCTCTCGCTCCACCTCGACCAAAGTTTCTAAATTTACTCGAAATCAATATTTGATAAATATTCTATACTCAATTATTCTGTTTCTATATTCAATTACTTAAATGAATAGTATCACATACTTATTTGTTTCTTAATTAATCAGATGACTCAATGAAATATTTTGGAAGATGGCTTCTTGGTATTGTCATTGTGATGATAGCTCTAACATTTATGCTCATCATTTTGTTGAATATCCGTAAACGAGTATCCGTACAACGACGATCAGCTGATTCATTCTATGATCATCAATATCAGGAGAATCAGGAGAGTATTGAAGATGATCAGATCATTGATACTTTTCCGGAAGTTAGCAATGATATGGAACAATTTGATGAAAATAATGTACATTTCACCTTATCACAGTCCTATAATGAAAAATTAATTGAAGGTATTTTTTGCATAATTAATCTATTTCATTTGAAAATTTGCATTGAAATAAATTTTATAACAAAACACAAATAACACGTAAAAATTGAATTGTATTGAATTGATATGAAATTTTTCAAATTCTATAAGTATAAATTTTATTTCAGATGATATGACAGAGAAAGAGCGAGTGATTAAATTAGACGATGAAATATTTGCAAAAATTTTAAATCCATTGATAATCAATGAAACATCTAAAACTACCTTCATCGATGCAAATTTTATTAACTTACTTGTCTTTACCACTCTTCCTACTCTTCCTACTGCACCTATTTCTACCAGCATTACTTCTACAATAATTAAGAATTATAAATTTAACGCATACATTACAAATTCTTCCAGCATATCATCTGAAGATTTAAATCTCATAAACTCTTCAAGTGCTACTGATATGTTTTCGACCTTTGACACAACCGATATCGTACGATCTTTTGAAAGAAATACCAATTCGGTGACATCGCCTACTCCACAAGTTTTAATTTTCAATAATTTGACAACAATAAATTTACAATTAACTGAATAAAATAGCACTAATCAAATTTCTATGACAGTGACAGAACTTACTGCAAATTTGCAACAAACAACAATTTTAACTCCTCCAGATCTTGCCGTAATTTCACTACAGCTACAACCGGAAAGCATGACGGTGCTGGATGAGGTAATCGATTCGGAAAATGAATACGAAGAGTATGAAGATGAGGAGTATGATTATGAATATGAAGATATTATGTATGAAAGTTCAGTTCTTACTACTACTTCAACATCAACTACTACCATCACCACTACGGCCATTCCTACCACTACTACTAGTATAGCAGTACCTAAAGTGAGACTTTTTACTATTTTAGATTAGTTTTTTTTTTGTCAAACAAGTAAAACTTAAAAATGAAAATGAAATAAACGAGTACAATTCGCAGTAATTTCAATTTCACTTCTCTAATTATTTCAATGAAAGTTTTTAACTTTTACTTTATTTTTAAATTTCACTCAATTACATAAAAGTACGGAAAATTTTGAAACATTTTGATTTCCATCTATCAGTGACAATATTTCATGTATCAAATATAAATTAAATTACGAATTCCAGTTTATTCAGGTATCACAGCTCAATTATCATTATCATAATCAATACGATGAATATTATGATAGTCAATCGGCGATAATTGTCACTGCCTTATTTGATATCGGTCGTGGAAAATGGCCAAGATATACTAGAAGCTACGAGCAATATATGTATTACTTGAAGTATTTATTGAATTTAAAAAACTGCTTTGTTATTTTTACCGACAAAAAAGGTGCGCAATTTGTACGACAGATGAGGAGTAGTCGTAATACGCAGGTCATCTCATATTACTATTTTTGTGCATACTTTTTTTTTAAATATCTAAAAGTTAAGTTTATATGAAAATTTTGTAAATTTTTAATTTATTCAATAAATGTCTTTTCTACTGGTAAATGATGGATGAAATTTCAGATATTTGAAATGCCAATGAATGATCTGCCGTTGTATAAGTATCGAGAGGAAATTGAAGGTATTATACAACGAGAACAAGAAGGTAGTAAATTTTGTTAATAAATTTAAACAATTCTAGGTTTTTTAGGAAAAAGAGAAAGGAAGAGGGAGAGAGTGAGGTAAAATTAACATAATAATTTTACGAAACAGTGAAAGAGGAAATTTCAGACTGGCGGTTTGATCTAAAAACACGCTATTATCCGGAAGCAAATAGCGCCGATTACAATATAATTGTTAATTCAAAACCGTATTTTTTATACAATGCAACGCTAAGTGCTCGATTTCGAGCACCAGGCCGGATGTTTGCTTGGATTGATGCCGGATACGGTAAGAGAATTAAATCACTTTTTATTTATGCAAATAATTCGAAAATTATGTCAAGCGTTATTCTAGGTCACGGACGAGAAAGCAACATTCCCAGTCATTGCCATTGGCGACCAAACCTTCAACGCAATCGCATGACAATTATTAAACTAACACCAGCACATGATAAAGTGTCCAGGTTTACGTCGCTAAGCAGTTTGCTACGTTTAAAACAGCAAACTGCTTAGCGAACTACTTTAAAACAGCAAACTGCTAAGCCTAAGCCTAAATTGGAAAGCTTAATTTGAACTAATTAATTTATTTATTAATTGACTAAGTTATTTTATTTAATAAAATTTGCAGATATTCGATAACCGATCTGTATCGTGTTGATTGGGTTGTAGTAAGTGGTGGATTCATTGCTGGTGACAGCTATACAATTAATCGTTTTTATCGATTTTATCAGAAATCATTTATGGAATTATTAGATTCCGGACGAATTGATGATGATCAGGTGAATTCGTTTAAAGATTACACAAAATTACCAATTGTATTCGTTGAATGTTGAATTTCCTGAACAACGTGATTGTTTTCAGCCTATCCTGCCAGATAAGTTATTTTTACGTCATTTTTAATTTCAAATTTTCACCTGATCATCATTGTATAGCTACTGGAATTGTATAGCTATTAATTTTGTAATGTGTTCTTATCAATTCTGATATTGAGTTTTAAAATTCAGTTAAATATTAATTTGAAATGAGACGCACAGTTTTTGATCTAACACATTACAAAATTAATAGCTATACAATTCCAGTTAAAAGTACCTTACTTTCGCTACTAATTTTAAATTAAATTCAAACTGAGTTTTTGTTTTTTTCTTCTTTTAGACAGTGTTGACACTGATGCTTAAGCATTATACAACTCTATTCAATCCGATAATCAGCAACGGTGATTGGTATGCCGTATTCCGATTGTTCCCCTGTCATCATCAAGGATGATCGTTTTGTTACTGCTAAACTTTACTACACATACCGTATACTAGCCGAATAAAAAAAAACAGTAGAATTTTTAAATTAAGACTCTTTAAATTAATCATAAATTACTTGATGCACATAGAGTATCACCTGTAAGAGGAATTGAAGTAAACAGTTAAGTTAAAATACAATTCTTATACATATAATTTAAATAAACAAAAAAATAATTAAGAAAAATCATGTTTTCTAGCATCGATTAAAATTATTTTCAAATTTTAGTAAAAATTTTTGATATTATTAATTTTTGATTTGTATTGCATCAAACTAATTAAAATCTGCAAAATTACCACTAAACTTTTGTAAAAATTATCAATTAAAAATAATCAAAATGAAAGGAAACATTATTAATTGTGTTATTTTAATAAGATTTAAAAAATAAAAATAAAAACTAATCTTTAAAATTAATTTTTGAAAAAAAAAGACTTATCAATTTTCACTTTTAACTGTTTTAACATATTTCATCCTTAAACGCTCTAACACTTTCTGCGCCTTATATTCAATTTTATAACCAATGCGCATTTGTTCCACACAAAAATTCCCAAGCACATCCCATGCATCGAATACGTCAACTGATATTTGATCAGCGTCGAGAAATTCAACAAATGCCTGATTTACAATCTGAACGTATACATTCTTTCATTAAAATTTCAAACTTAAAAATTAATTTTGCATATTTTAATAATTTCATAAATATGTTACGACGAAAGATCCGTAATATAAATGTGTGAAGGATGTAGGATATTATCTGATAAGAACAAATAGATATCAGTGTGATTGTTTTTTTTTTGTGTGAGAAAATTTCTCTAAGACATTGCTTTTGCAAATTGTAAAAAAAAAGTAATACCAAATACCTGAAAAAAAAAATAATAAAAAAAAATACCTGAAAAAAAGTAATACCTGAAATACTATTTGAATCTCTTTGCTTATATTACTTTGAGAGACTTTAATTATTTCAATTAATATCATTGAAAAATGTTTAATTAGCATTTACTTATACATTTAAACTTGCAAATTTAAAATTTGTAAATTATTTTAAAAAATTATCAAAAATTTTCTACCTTCCAATAATTGCTTTTATACTGTATTGTTGTATGAATTACATGTTGTGCACCTAATGCTTGCAATGCTTTACTCATTGCAGTTGGATTATGCAAATGTAACATAACAAATGATAGCGTCGATTCCACCGCCTAAATAATTAATTATATTCCTAAAAATGATGAAAAAAAAAAGATTGAATAAAATGAGACAAAATCCCAAAATTACGATCGATAATTTGATCTTATAAAATTTTTAAAAAATTTGAAAAATTAATTTTTTTAGAGATGCTTGTAAAAACTTTAAAATTTTCTTTACGTATTCCATTAATAGATTAATAACAAGTATTTTTCAAATATAAAAAATTCCAGCAAAAGTATCAGCGAGCAATGAGTTGATAGCTATTGAGTGTTTAATTTAAATTAAATAAATTCATAGAGGATTTCTGGCCTATTCATATCTATCTGTATAATTAATATAATTAATAGGTTAATTAAAAAATTAAAAAATTTCAACTTTACGTTCAAATTTTTAACTCTTTCATTTCTTTATTACTTTTGTTATTTTTAAATTAGCATTATATAGCACTTAAATGCGACATTTCCAACCTTCGGGATACAAGAAAAAAATTTTTAGATGAATTTTTTTTAACTATAATTAATCAGTTGCAAAAATTTTAAATCATTTCATTTAGCAACATTCAAATGGCACTTTGCAGTTAATTAAATTTCATAATTTCATAATAAATTTTCATTTTCATAATGTTAATTAAATTTGTTAATTAAATTTCAATTTCATAATTAAATTTCATAATATTTCATAATAAAATTAGTTTATAAACATTTAAATCTAATAGAGAATTCTGTAAGGTCATAGAGTGAAATGTCACATTTGATACATAAAATAGATTGAAACTTGACCTTGATATTTTATCAACAGTTCAATCCATTAAAGTAAATATAAGGATCAGTTATTAATACAAAATGATATTAAATATAAAATTAAACTTTCAATAATTTCTCAGGTTTGGATAAAATTCAAAAAAGAAAGCATAAACTAACTGATCGATTAATAAATAATAATAATTTAATTTAAAATTTATAACCTTAACGTGATATATGAAAAGTTCATTGTCCCTTAATTCAAAATAAGACACATTTGATAGATGAAAAAAGTCTTGAAGACGTGAATCGATAGCAAATACACGTAGGAGTAATCGAGTTGCAAGCTCTGATTCATTATCGCCACATCGTTTCACTTCCTACACAGTACAGTAACTTGAACTCTTCAATATTTAATTGCAAATTTTCATCTCATTAATATTCATTTAACCTTTGAACTCTACGAGAAAGGCTAACAAAATCAATTTTATTATCATCAATAAATTTCTTATGCACATTAATTATTTAATGATTAATAATATATTTATTAATTAGATAATAAGAAACGAAACAACCTGTTTCCATAGTCGTCTAATTGCGTTATTTTGTGCGGTTGTTAAATCACCTGATATTTCAATATTTGGTTGTAGCGCACGTCTATAAAACAATCGCAACAATTCATGAAAGAAAGTAAAATCTTCCGAGATGAAACGTGAAACGTGGAGGAAGTGGAATAATTAAAATGAACAGAAATAGTGAAATTAAAATACAACACATCTAAAATGTATTTTAAAAAATAAAAATAACAAAATTAAAAAAAGAAAAAAACCTAAGGTTGCTGCATGATAAGGATAATGCTTCAAGATTAGATTCCAATAAATTTCGTTCCATTTTTCTAGAAAATTTGAAGTTAATTGTACAAAATTTACTTTGTATTGCTTTTTTTTTTCATCAATTTCAATTGTCAATTTTAAATTATTTTTAACTTTTAAACTTTCAAATAAAAAATCAAAATCGGCAACTCTTCCAAATAGCATTCATTTATAGCTTTTAAACACTCAAAAATCAAAACAAAAACAAAGTAGGAAAAAAAATCAATAACTTAAAAAAATAACTTATTCAAAAAACTAAATTAAAAAAAAATATTTTAAGTGTTCCCTGCTAACAATGATCTCTTATCAGAATCAAAATTAACCTAAAAATAAACATTAACCTATTTGCAGTACAACTTCGTATTGAGTTTGCATGTTTCGGATGTCGTGATGTGAATGTTGCTAGCAATGAATCATTCTTCATACAGCTATTATTTATCGCTAACACCTGTAATAATACCTGTAATAATTATTGGTGGTGTAAAGTAGAAGAAGCTTCCTCCTATACAGTAATCATTAATCCTCAGAAATTTTATTCATAAATTAAATTTCGTGATATTCAGATGGATGAGAATGGAATCGAAGTGCAGCACTGATGATAAGTTGAACGGCAATAATCGAGTAATGTCTGCTAATTTAAAAACAACAAAGAAAGTACCTGTAATTAAATTGTAAAATAATTTACCTTACACGTCTTAAATAACCTTTTTAACACTCCTTAATTTATTTTTACGTGTTCTCACGTTTTTCCTTAAGTTTTGCAATCTGCTATAAAATTTCCTGATAAAAATATTAAAAAATAAAACAGGAAAAAAAGAAAAGAAAGAAAAAAACAAATTTTACTGTTTATTTGTTTGAATAAAAAAAATTTTTGAAAATTAAAATATTTAATATTTTTATCAGGAAATTTTATGAAACGACTGCCTCTCAAAACAATGTTTTTATCGCTTTTCAAAAATAAAAAAAAAATTTTATTTTTTAGATTACATGCATTGATCTGATTCCTTCAGGTTTTTTCATACGCAAAGAAATTGCAATCATTTCAAGCCTCCCATGGGTAAATAAAAATTCAAACAAAAATTCAAAAAAGCAGAGAAAGAAAAAAAAAACTAAATACCAAACTGATTGAAGTAAGCACTTAATGCTAAACAATCTAGAAGTTTTACTTTCTATAAACAATGTAAAATTGTGCTAAGAAATTGCAATTACCGAGAGGATTATTTACAATTTTTTTTTCAAAACAGAAAAAAAAATTTTTTTTTAAAAATAAAAAGCAAAAAACATCATTAACCAATAGCATTTTTAGCAAACAAAAATTTTACAATCATATTTTTAAGCTATAAAATAAACAAAACTAAAGAAATTAAGCAATATTTCACTCACCGGATACTGTCGTTGTAGCGATTGTCGTGATGAACCGGTTAGGATTGCTGGATTAGCTGTTGTTGATTCCGCACTTCCCATGTTTTTTAAAAAAAAAGAAAAGATAATTAAATAATAATTAAATGAATTTAATTAAGCGTAAAACAACGATGATGTAGTGAAAAATGATTGAAATTGTAGCAAAACGTGAAGTTGTAATAGTTTTTTTTTTTACGGTACAATAAGAAGCTATCTAATATATTTCATATAAATATAGCCTATGATAATAAAAATTTTTGAATAATTTAAACTACAAATTAATTTAATGAGAGAAAAGTAGTAGTTGGAAGATATTTTGAAATTTTGCTTTTTTTTTAAAAACAAACAACAACAACAACAAAGAGGAACAAAAGAATCGATTATCTGTATGGTTCATAAAATAAATAAACAATAAATAAATCATAAAATAAACAGTCACTGTCACTATAAGTTTTTTTTTACTTTAAAAAAAATTAGATCAAAGTATTGAAATAAAGAAAAAAAAATAAAGCAATGAAACGATCGGAAAACAAAAGAGTTAGTTGACTTAGCAAAACTTTTGCCTATTAAAGCTTAGTTGACTGAAGCTTAGTGAACTTTTTGAGAAACTGAAATGGTCCACTGAAAGAGAGAATTTGAAATTAAAAATTCCCAATGGATCTAAACGTATAAACTTCTCAATAATCTATCATTTTTATGAATTTCTTAAAAAAAAAAGAAAAAAAAAAGGGAAAAACCAATAAATTATTTCTGTTAGGAAATTCATCCATAATAATACAGTTTATCTGAACGTTTAAAAAAAAAGAAGAGTTTGGAAAAAAAGAAGAAAAAAGTTCAGAAGTTAAAAAAAAGAGTTAAAAAAAGAAAGAAAAAAAAAGAAAAAAAAGAAAAAAAGAAAAAAAGGAGTTCAGAAAAAAAGAAGAAAGTTAAAAGAAAAAAAAGAAGAGAGAGTTGATCAAATTCGTCCAAATTTTCATAAATTGTAAAGTGAAAAAAAAAATTTTTCAATTTCTGAACTTAATTGTAACTTTATTAATTCCAAATTGTTAACATAAGATAATAACTTACGATACTAAGAGAGAGTATTTTAAATGACCTAATTATTCCATCATCATGAGAACTAGGCAAACTAAATAGGAGCAATATCGATTATAGTAAAAATTTGATGGCTATAAATTTTGGAGAAAGAAAAAATTTGTTTCCGAAAATTTTCAGAGATATTAGACAATCAAAATATGCGCAATTGTCCCAAAGGACATGCGCAAATTGATGATTTCAAAGCAAAAAAAAGAGGAAAAATTTAAAGGTTTAAAAGAATATGACTTGAAAATACTAGTCATATTTTCAGGTGTGAAATTTTCACTAAATAAATTTATCATAGCAAACATTTCTGTAATGCAAGATTTTTTTTTTCAATTTTTATAAAGAAATCTGTAATGAAGATAAAGTTTTCCGCTTTTCGTCTTATTTCCAAAATTTTAATAATGGTTTGAGCCAGAAGAAATAAAGGAAAAATGCAGAGTAATTCTTAATATTACTAAAAAAAATTTTTTAAATCAAATTAAAACTGTAATAAGTAGAGCAAAATTTTGGAGCAGTAGCAAAAGATTGAGAGAAAGAGGGAGTGCAAAAGAGAGGATGCTACTTCGGATGACCTTTGCCTGCTCTCGAACTCACTCGAACTTATCCTAACTGTTTTACTTTTTCAAAAACGTCATTTACGAAAAGTTGAAAGAAGTGTAGTAGGATTAGCAGTTTGCACAACGTGCTCTGTGCTAATGCAATTGGCCACTAGAATGGAATTTCGGTAAAATCATTGCTGGTGAATTATTGGAGTAGTTGGGGGGGGAGGGGAGGAAGAATGGAAGGGGAACATTATTATAGGTTTGTCTGAAATTAAAAACAACTCTTACAGTTACTACTTCTGTCATATATGGCATTTAATGAGTTAATGAGTTAAAGTGACGAAATGAGGTAACTTTTGAGTACTGATATTGTGTGGAAGGTGAATTATTTTGCTATTATCGAGAAATTTTTTTTATTTTGCAATGTAAAATTCGAGTTCAAATCTTGCTTCTATTAAGTATGAATGCATTGTTTTATGTATATTGTGTAAAATACATCTATATCCTTTATTATTCGGATAAAATTTATGGATTTTTCGAATTTTTCATACAAAACTCATTGTTAAAATTTTACGAATACCAGTGAAGAAAAGTGGTGAATCTTGGATAAACTGTCAAATTTAAAATGGTTTAGGGTGATTGATTGCTGCAAATTTTATCAAATGTTGTGCTTCCTGATTTTCTAATGTATTATCGATATTGTTTTTAATCAAACGAAACTGAAAAGGTAATTAATGGTTGAGGGGCGCACCATTGAATTCATTAAATCATACATCATTACTTCTGGTTTTTGCGAAAATCCTTTTTTCGACAAATAAATTAAAATACTTCCCGAAATACCATATTTCAGATCGTGTCTTGATATATTCACGTTCTTTTGAATTAAAAAAATGTACATCGATGTCTAATCCGATACACTGTGAAACGTTTTGTGATGGCGTTGCACTCCATGGTGGCAACAGCAGCAGTAGCACTAATAGTGACACAATTTCCGCTCAAGACATGTCATTTAAAATCACCTCATCCAAGGTTGGTCTTCCTTAAACTTTTCTGTAAATAAAGCCACTAAGTATTATGCACTTGTCTGTTAAGAAGAGAAAGTTTGAGAGTGGGACAGCGCTATTATGTCTGTAATTTATTCGATGTTTATTGGAAGAGGTTGGAAGTTACTAACACATTTGAAGTAGAATACGAGACCTAGATTGAAATAAAAATTAAATGATTTAGTAGGCATTACGGAGTAGATTGTAGTCACTACGATTATCAGATACCTTTGCTGCCAATTCAGGCATGATGAGATGGAGGCAGCAGTAGATTGTATTTTTTTATAGAAGTAACTATCAAAAGTTGTGTGAAATATTATAAATTTAGTTGATTAAGTAATTAACAGCAAGTTTTTCCATAAAATGATTTGTTTTTTGTTAAAAAGGAGGAAAATGAAATTTGTAATGGCAAATTAATTGGGATGCGTTATCCAGTTACTTCAAATCATGGGAAGCTATGAAAATTCTAGCATATAATATTTTCAGTGTTATAGCTACCTCTAGCAAAAGATTGTAACTTGCTGTAAGTTCGAACAGCTGGATTGTTTTGGTTTATGCATATACAAAATCTTTTGCGGTTGGGAATACGAGCTTAGAATAAAATGATTCGAATTATATTTGTGTCCTGTTATGTGCTAATTTATCATTTAGATCAGCTCATTTTTCCACATATTTCCTTTCACGCAATAACTATAAAATATTGCATGTATATGTAAGTAGACATTTAAGCATGACTATGGGAATAGGCAGCGATCAGCTTCTGTTGCATGGAGTCATTACAGCGATTGGAAAGCACGTGATGTTTGTTGTCCTTATTTATTGCATTAAAAAATTCGTTATCATTTACTACCTCTTGCTTGAATTTTATAATAATTTTTGTAAATTACAATCCGAACTTCTTCCATGTATGTTTTATTTTCCAATTAAGAGGATTATATAATTAGATATTCAGTAAAACGGCTACAAAAATGTGCTTTACCTATGAAACTTAAATAGTTTAAGACAGAAACGAAAATTCATAATTCATGTTTCTGAAGTTGTAAAGCTCATATCTTGCTTTTTTTTATATCTTGATATCAACATTTTTATCTATAAAAATTGCCTCTGCTCCAACAACAATTTGCAGAGCCTGATGAAAAGTCCTAGGGATCACCATTATCAGAAGCGTAAATCTTCGCTGTTCGATGATTCATTCAAGGAGAAGAAGCCAGCATTGAGGTAAGCAAAGAAATTTTTCTCTCGAAATCAAAACTGCTTATATTTTTTATTTTGATATCCTGTTGTCTGTTTGATTTCTGTTCGAAACATTTATATTTATGAAGGTAAAGTTAGAGGAAGTATGAAGTAGTCATTCTCACTGAACCGTATCAAATTTTTTAGGAAGAGCAATCATCTTTTTACCATTTCATTGCTTTATGATAATGAAGAAAAGTTTTTTCTATCGCAAATTTCATAACATTTTCCATATGGCGCAGAAATTCTCTTAATTCTGAGTTCGTGAAATTGATTCAATTCGTTGCAGTCTCATTAGAAATTTAAAACTACTCAAGAATTGCACACTTTAATGTTCAAAACTAGGAAATTTAAGCATAATCCTTTTATTCATTCTAGAAACTTTGTAATCCTTTAGAAGATTTCTTGACGGATTTTTATTTGCTGTCTCCCACCACCACTTAAGCATGCATATTTTTATTGTATTGACATGATTTCTTGCACAAAAGATAGTTTAATTTAGGAAATGTGAATTCTAGAATTATACGACGTAAAAAAATCAAAATTTTAGTATCATTTTCTGTTGTGAGCGTAGGAATGACAGATTTTCTTCTATTTGTTCGGACAAAGATAAAAAAAAAAGATAAAAAAATTGCAACTACTTATGTGGAGCATTAATAGTAAGAATTGTGTGGATTTGTAATTCGTTCTGGTACTTAAGAGAATGAGTTCAATTTATTGGGCATGCTTAAACAAATATTTGGATTCAAATGAAATATGAAATAAAGAAATTTCAATGGCGAGAAGAGTGTTATCTTACATCCGTTAAAAAGCCTAACAAAAATTCCGAAAGTGATGTTTGAAAATGGATTAAAGGTGTTGAAAGTAAATAATCACTTCTGCGATATTAACGACGTCATTACATTGAGCATACTCTCAAGCGATCGTTTCCGTTGCTGAATGCTGAACACGGTTTTAAACATTGCTAAAATTTTCAGCACTTGCTGTATAACCTGTTTTTCGGTATCTCATTCGTGGTAACAAATGCAGTTTACTTTACCCTCGCTATTAGCAGGCAAGATACATTTGCTATCGAATTATATCCCTAGAAAAGCAATGCTCTTGTTTTCTATATCAGATATTGGATTTTCGTGGTGATAATGTCGAAAATGCTAAATACTTCATAATTAAGAATTTAATATAGCATTATGCTGTCATCTTAGAAACACTTGGAGTGATATGTGAAGGATCTTTAGTTTTCGGCATTTTTTGGCTGAAAAATTTGCATTCACTAAAAACATCTTCACTGTTTGCTAATCTAGCGCACCACATATCTGTGATTGTCTATTTCATATATTAGATTGCATTGAATATGCGAAATGAAAAATCAGTAAAGTGAGAGATTAAAGTTTACTAGTGACGTAAATGTTTTCTGCTGATATACACTGTTGAACTAGACCTAAAACTTAGATAGAGTAGGGTAATGATTTTTTTAATAATTTTACATAGTTTACTGTTAAATTGTTTTATATCAATTAAGCATAACACAATCAAATCCCGTTGATGTGTAAATTCCATTTACGAATAATAGCATAAATTTTTACTCTACTGCCTGCTATTTATTTAATGCTCAAGCTTCACCTTTGTCTAACTAATTATATCTTACGAAATCATTTTTCTGATTTCAGGTTTGATTAAGAATTTCTTACGTGAAATATTGTGGTTCCAAAGTTTACATTTCTAGCACTGTTTCCTTTTTTTTTCAAACAACAGATGAAAACTAAAAGAACTGGAATAGAATGTAGTAGACGTCAGTTTGAAAATCATAACTCTTTTTGACATCTTTGTTTCATTCTAATCATTTATAATCACTGAAGTTCAGTTTTTCTTAAGTAATATATAAGGGTACTTCTTCACTGAAGTACTAAATATTAAAAATCCTTTGGTTCATAATAAATATTAAGAAATCTTTGGTTCATATTAGGTTGATATCATGGTAAATAGGTCATACAACCTTACTGAAGTTGTGTACTTACCCCACTTATGTCTTGTAGATCACAGTTATAGCATCATTAATGACAGAATATAATATAATTGAAAACATCATTTTGAGTTTACAAAAGTTTTAGTTAACAGTTTGGATTTTCTTACCAGTTACATCTACAGCCAAACTTACATTTATGATGTAAACATGAAAGACGGAGTTGGAAAAAGACTAACCTTTTAAGATGTTCTCTTGCAGTTTTCAGACGTCATAAAGGATAATTTATGGTCTTTATAAGCATAATTTAATACAGCGCAGCATTTCTATATAATTTAATAAAATTTTTGCTTCTTTATAAATTGAAATTTTAATGATTTATTTTAGCAGAACGGTACAAATGGATGAATGTGATTACTTGCAAAGTAGTCATTCCCAGCCGTCACGTTCATGTATTTCACCTGTGCGAGTCACAAAATTAGCTCAGTGTGAAAGTTTGCTACGGAAATACGACGTATGTATGCAGATAGGTAAGTGGTCTTTCCTTTATTAAAAATATTGTTCTTTTACAGTTTTTATAAACTATTGTTTTTTTATTGGAGCTTCCAAAAGAGTACATCAGTATTTCTAGTAGTATAAGGGCTTTACTGTTAAAGGAACATATAATGATTATGGTGATAATCCGAATTTAACCAGTTATCATTTGGACTCACCAGAGTCACCACAAATTGGGGATAACGATGAGGAAGAAGAAACAGGAAATCAGGAAAAAGAATATGAAGAAGAAGAAGAAGACTCTGACAAATCTGTAGAATCTGAACATCAAATTAATGAAAATGTGTCTGTCTGGATCAAGCAGTTCAAGGTAAATTTTTATGATTTCGCTGATGTTATTCTTAGTTTTTGTCATTAGTTAGCAATATATATCCATAGAAAATAAAGATACATGATTGTATCTAGGACGAAATGACAAATACATTTAAATTGCAAGAGTTTGTTTAAAATTTTTATTGACGGCGAGAGTTTCTTTAAATTCTTATTATGATGATTGCAGATATTTTCTTCACGCGACCAAATAGATGCTCTCACCGATTTAGTTGGGGAATGTTCATTGAACCACATTCGACATTTACGTTCTGTGATTGAACCATTCTTTCAAAAAGATTTCATTAAGGAGTTACCTAAGGAAGTAAGTAGAACAAATTGCATTAGGATAGGAATTAGAGATGAATGTCTCACTTTTAAATATTAAGCGATTGCGTGATGGAGACCAATTCACTGTTATTTGGTAGTAAAGATGATAAATTATAGTCATAACCATTCTGATCACGGTACTAACTGATGTTTTCAATGAATATTAGATTACTTCACGTCGAGAAGAATAATGCTGTCGAATTCCCAATCATCATTTGAAAAAATTGTTTCAGATTGCATTACATGTTATGTGTTTCTTATCGCCTGCTGATATTGCTCGCATATCATTAACCTGTCGTTACTGGCATAACTTAGCTGAAGATAATCGTTTATGGAGGAAGAAATGTGAAGAAGTAAATGTTACAACCATGGATGAGCCAAGGTAAATAGCTATTATTAGTTCATGGGTACTGTAGAAGCATAATAGCATGAAAAGAGCTGTTTAAGTAAAATGAAAAAAATGGCGGAGGTTGATTACCTATTTTTACAGTGATCGAAAAAGCGGTGCATGGGCAGAAACAGCATCAACAAGTGGTATTGAAATTGTTGGATATCGTCCTGTTCCCAGTTATCGTCTTGCGTTGTTTACCGGTTATCATCCTCACTGGCTTCGGTAAACTTCTTATGTATTTTGTGATAATTGTGGATCCATTGTTGATAAGCAGCAATAAATATTACGTTTCATAAAAAAAAGGATGAAAGATAAGGAATTTCCAGGTATTATTCCGACACAGATGATTCGCCGAAAAATGTTTGTTTAGCAAGGTAAATTGTTCTCTTCTTTGCCACATTTATTAAATGATTAAGAATTGAAAATGTTAGCAAGGCATGGGTAGTGAATTGAAGGAAAAGTTCGATTTACTGTTGAGGTTCTCTTTAGTAATACTTCCACAATAGTAATATAACAATTTTAAAATAGATCAAAATGGAAAGCACTTTACTTGCGACATCAGCGTATCTTGGCTAACTGGCGTTACCGTCCACTTCGTGGATCGTGTATTTTAAAGGGGCACGATGAACATGTGATTACGTGTTTGCAAATTTATGGTGATTTAATTGTAACTGGTTCTGATGATAATACATTGAAAATATGGTCGGCCAGCAAAGCAATAGTAAGTTATTTAGATTACTAAAAAAGTTGTAAATGATATTTTACTACATGAAAATTTTTGAGCACGTTAGGTTCAGCAGCACTCACATTTTTTATCACTATCAAGTTTACTGATTTCAGTGTTTGCAAACACTGACGGGTCATACTGGTGGTGTTTGGTCATCGCAGATGTCAGAAGACGGTAAAACTGTGACAAGTGGTTCCACTGATAGAACAGTGCGCGTATGGTGTGTTGAGACGGGTCGGTGCTTGCATTGCTTGCAAGGTCATACAAGTACAGTTCGCTGTATGACGCTTAGACAAGATAGGTAAGTCTTCACTGTGTTGCATGTCCATGTAACATTTTTAAAAGTTGTTTTTGAAATCATTTCATTCAATTTTTCTCCGAGTATTTCCAAAAAATTTCAATCAGGATAGTTCTTTTGAAGGCTTGTAACTGGATCTCGTGATACCTCAATACGTTTGTGGAATATCAAGGATGGCACTTGCATACGCACTTTGCAAGGTCATGTAGCAGCTGTACGTTGTGTTCAGTTTGATGGTTTGCGTATTGTTTCTGGTGCATATGACTTTTCCGTGAAGGTTTGCATTTCAAATTTTTGGTGAACATTTCTTTATTATTTTCAGTTATTTATTTACAGAGTGGTTGTTGATGATGTTTTAAAGCGGCACATACTGTTTAGGCTTGGATATTTAGTACGGAAATCGTTTTTAGTTCTTGATAATAAAATTTGTTTTGAGATTTTCAATTGTTTTTATAAATTTGATTTTATGTTATTTGAAAATATAATAGCTTGCTACCAGTTTACCAGAATTTAAATTGTCATCAGGTAGAACTGAAAATTAACTACACAAAATCTTAAAAATATTATTTCAGGTTTGGGAAGCAGAATCAGGTAGATGCTTGCACACTCTAACTGGCCATAGTAACCGAGTTTATTCCTTGCTAGTAAGTGAAACTCGACTTTCTAAAATATTTATAATTGTAAGATTATTCTCTAGTGTTAAGTCTGATTTCTTTTATTATTTGCACTCCATTATACACTGTATGTGGAAAATTTTTCCTTACAGGCGCTGTTACAGATATCAGAATAGCTACTATTTGACAAAGTAATGCTTGTTACAAATTTTGCGAAGTGAAAAGTGATGTAGATTTCATTTTCTGAACTAATTGAAAAAAATCATTAATATATATTTTTGCAGTTTGATAGTGAAAGAGATATAGTTGTTAGCGGTAGTTTGGATACTACAATCAAAGTATGGAATATTCGTGATGGAGTATGTACGCAAACGTTGACTGGTCATCAATCTTTAACATCGGGCATGCAGTTAAGAGGAAATATTCTTGTTTCTGGAAATGCCGACAGTACGATTAAGGTGTGTGTTTTTCAAGTACATGATTATAAGGAAAGCAACTTGACGGATGCAATTCATGTTTTTTAAAAAAATTTTGACCTATTAGTTTTAATATATATCTGAAATGATTATTCCACTAATTTGTATGACTCATTTCGTGAATTAACCTTCCAATTCTTACTTTATTGAAATATTTCATATTATTTTTTATGTACGACTTTTTTGGTGCGTTGCTGAAACCGCAAAAACTTTAAAACTATAGAATGTTTTATGTGAACTTTTAAGATTTGGGATATTATGGATGGGCAGTGCAAGTACACATTGTCTGGTCCAAATCGGCATGCTTCCGCTGTTACTAGTTTGCAGTTTCTTGAAAATGGCCTAGTTGCAACGAGTAGTGATGATGGTTCCGTCAAATTGTGGGATGTCAAGCAAGGTATGTCAGTTTCGTTGTTATCAGAATATAGAACTACTGCAGTTCAGTTATGCGAGAGAGAGATATCGGTCTATCAGTCAGTGTTAAATGTCGACTGATCAGTATCTGTCATATATTTTCTATTGGTGAAATTGTTTGCTACTTCCTTGTTTCTTTTAAATATCCTCTCTTAATTTTATATATCGAATATATATCTAATGGTTACAATGCAGCCAGTAGTTTAACTGCAGCAGTTTAGGAATGTTCGTGCGTGATCTAGTTAGGCTTCGTTCTGGTGGTTCCGGTGGTTGTATCTGGCGTTTGAAATCAACGCCAACAATGCTAGTCTGTGCAGTTGGTTCACGTAATGGTACGGAGGATACAAAACTTATACTGCTTGATTTTGATGCCGATTATCCGTAAATATGGGCTGCTGACTTTATCTAAGTAGTGTAAAGTTCTTCGTTCTATAGGCTTACTTTTAATGTTTTGATGCACATTCCATTTTCTTCTGAATTTTATGGATATCTGGCATCTAAATGTTTTCCAAAATAATCCTAGAATTGCTTTGAGTATTCCTTCCTGTGTATTCCTTTTTTTTAAATCTTTTTCGGTTGTTTTTCAAGTGTGTAAGCATATGTAAGTATTCAAATATTTTCTGTGTAGAATATTATTACACAACTAATAAGGTGACATTAGTGGAAGAGACTGTAATATCCATGTAATTTCTAATTGTACTGTTTAATTTTTGCGGTGGATTTGTAAGACATTTATTTTCTGAGATGCATCTTCCTTTACTTATTCGTGTTTTTATTTTTCGGTTCCTGCGTTTGTTTATTTCCGCACGAACCTCATTCTGATGGCTTTTATTTTTGCATATTTTTCAGTGAACAAATTTGCTGGAAAAAGCTCAAGTCTTCTTCTTGATTCACTATTTAAAAAGCCAGCAGTTTAATTTAAATATTTCTGGTTTATTGTGTTATGATTTGCTTTCAATAAAGTCTTTCATTTTTCTTTCTATTTTTTATTCATTTTATCTTTCACTCATGTTTTGCTTCTTACTTGTTCAATTCTGTGAGAGGGAATATTGCATGTAAGAAATATATTTTAATTGGAGAAAGAAAATAACAAAATACTTGACAGACATCTATATTCAGGAGAACGCACATTACCTTCGCATGACGAATTTCGAGTAGGAGCATATTTTTAAACTGCTACAGAGTATTGCACTAGAATGGAAATCACATAGCTACTATACTGTGTTGTGCTACTTGGCTTTATTTGCTAAGCAAATGTGAATTCGTTTCTCTCTAACAGTTTTAAAATCTGCGAAAGTGTAAGTGAAATGAGAAAGAGAATGAACATTTTTATGAAAATTATTAAAAAAAAATGGAGTTTATCGTCATTTGCATGATTAATTTAAACATCGATGGAAATGGATGTTTAAAACTATCTCATATAATTGAAGTATGAAACACTTAGAACACCGGATCGATATGATTTTTTTTTCTTCTAAAATTCAGATGATGAAAATATGGAGCTGCTCGCCTTCTCGATGATGTCCAGTCCATTCAACTTTTAGTTTGTATCTATCATGGATGATGATATTGTGCTACAACAGGTGCGCCTGTTGAAGAATATTGCGGAAAGTTCAAAAATTTGACCAGGGTGTGAGACCCGCGAAAGAGCGAGAACATCTAGGGTGGCGGTATTTGTTGATGATGTAGTTGACTTGCGCGCCTGTCTCATTTAGCTCTTTTGGACAATCCACTGGAATTTTAGACGGTGTGGTTGGTCTTTCATTTATGTGCAAAATGTTGATCAATTGACGAATTGTTGTTCTTCGTTTTGTGTGAACAATAAAGTCAGTTACTGAATTGAACACTATCCATGGCATTTCGTATTCGAAGATTTATGAAGGATATATTGTATTCATAATTTAATTATTTATTGGAAGTGTGAGAGTTATTCATCGTCAAAGGACATTCGCAAGAGGTCACGTAATTACGTATCCTCTTCGTTTTTAGCTATAATGTAGTTTCTAATGGAAATAAGTTTGATAACATTTCATAGTGAACAAATTTGCCGTCAACTTTTACTTGAAATTTAATTGAAAATTAGAAGATGATAGGAATACTGTTCTCTGTGTTTCGCTGCGAATGCTTGCTTATTATTAACGATTGACACTAATTAATTTCTAGGAATGATTGAATTTCAATGTTTTATTTTTAACTGAATTTATTTGTTTCAGTTTTGGATGTATGGAATAACTGGTTGTTGGTTTCTTTTATACACTGATGAAACAGAATGAATACTGTTAGTTGCTACTTACTTTAGTTCGAAATTTCCTTTGCTTTATTAGAAATCCGGCACTAAACATGTGATTCGGAATATGTTACCAAAAAATTTCACAATTGTCGCAGTATTTTTGAAAGAAATATATTTTCCTGTAGGATGATGGAATTTTCTATTCCTAAAAATGGATCTATTAATTGTTTTCCAGCCATGAAAATAAATATGGAAAAATAAACATTGAAAAACAATGAAAATAAATATTATGGGCCATAGAATTTTTGGGTATTTCTTTGCTTTGTTGATACACCGCTGATTTTCAGAACATTTCAAGTTCCTGTAGTGACGAAAATATATTTCAAAGCGATGGCACTGAAAATCTTGCAGTGGTTCCCATGCTACCAAGAAACCCCGCTGCCGTTGCTGCTACTGAACTGAATACTAACCTTGTTGCGACAGAATCACCTGCTGCGGTACCTCTAATTTTTTTTTAGAAAAACAACAATCATTGAACTGAATCATTCAATATAATAAGAATTGTTTTAAATAGGTTTTCTTGCAGAAATTTGGATATGGATCTACTGAAAATCAGCAGAAGTCATCTTTCTCTGACAAAACTTCTGAAACATTTAACCAGCACATTGTTCGTAACACACTACTGGATCTTAAAAATATTTCGTATGTTAACTTAACCAATTTTAAAGCTTATTTTCGAGGTAATGCTTAACTTAGTTTGGTTAATTGCTCGTCAAAAAAAGAACTTGTCTTCACAACGCCTATTTATGGTCAGCAGTATTGAAGTACCTGAAGGAAAGGTTTCCCAAATTTTTGAAGTACAAATTAAAGAGTTTTGTAGGAATTTAATATCTCGTATCAGTTTATATTAAGAATTTCTGTCTGTTCTGTGCAGATCAGAAAGAATTTTGAGAAAAACTTTGTAAATAAATGAGGAAATACAAAAGGTTTTTCATAACCGTTCCTTGTTTCTTTGTTCAAAAGTTTCGGATATATTTCATCAAGTGCCAAAACTATCGTGATGTTATTTTCAGGGTACCTGTGATGCGGTCCCATCCAGAAGCATTGTGTTCTTTTTCGTTCGATTATTACTCAAAGGAAAATAGTACCCAACGCTCGGATCGCTTACAGTTCACTAGCTTACTACATCTAGCAGGTGCACCCTTTATTTCTTTTTAACTCTTGACTTTATAGATATTTGTAACAAAGTATATGATATCTTTTTCAAGATTCGGACAAAGGCTGTCTCTCGCATATTACGAGTACAAAGTCGAATAAGCGATGTTCGGATGTTTTAGATGGATCAAATTCTTTTGTTAATTGTAGCAGGACAAATCAGTTGCAATGGCAATGTACTCAACGGCATTCAACTTTTAAAAGACTTGATCGATTAAAGAATACGATGAGGACTTCAAAAAGCAGTAGTTCTGGCAAACTTTACAACTTACTTCCAGTTTCTCGGTAAACACGAGTGCATAGTATTGATAGCTTAAGTAACTAGAATGAGATATCTGACTTTAATCAACTTTAGAAGTAGCAGGACAATTAGTGAATATAGCGCCATTGAAAAATGTCGTGGCGATGATGAGGATGATATTGAAAACCTCGAAAATGAATTCAGCTTTCGGGCACATCTGCAAGGCACCAGTCGCAATAGTTTGATTTCTCCTTCACTTCCGTCAACATCAACCCCAAATAAGTTGGAGTCTCGCTATAAAAAGCGTCGTATACCGGATGAAACGAGTGTTGCTGGGATCGCGAAAAAAGTGAAAGATAAGTCAGTGGAAGAAAGCGATGAGAGCAGGATTGATGAAAGCTTTGAAGAAAGAATGGAAATTGACACGACTGGACCATCTCTAGAAGATCAGGGCAGTGCAATTGAAGTACTTTCTTTCATATTCATATGACTTTTGAAAGTATGTATTTTAGATATAGTTATTTGTTTGGAGAGGTATAAATTTCCGTCAAAATCAGCATCAGTAGCTTATCCACTCACCGATAGCAGTTGCTTAATAAATTCGAATTACGGCATGATCTTTTCAGGCTTTTAAACGATTTCAGCCAGTGAAGTACTGGCTTCGACGTGATCATCAAATTATTAATTCATAGGATAAAGCTGCAGCTTTTTCGACTCAGTTTCCATCTTTCACTAGTTAATTACAGAATTTTAAGGGTGAAGATAATTTGGGTAATGAACCTGGCGAAAAAAGTATTTCATTTTCTCCAACAATGCTTAATCGATCTCATTCAGCAAGTTACTTGGAAATTGGTGCTAATAAAGAACCTGAACCACCTCCTCTTCTTGACGTTGTATGTTACTCTTAAAAACATAATTATCTAACGGGAATTTTGATTAAGTTTTTTTGAAAATAAGTATAATCAAATGTCAAACTATGAACTGTTTTAAAATGTGTAATAGTGCAGTAAAAAATGTACCTATTACAAGATGCATTCTGTGGAGTATCCACAGCATAAAAGGTGTTAGTCATACTGGTTTTATCTTTCTGGAATATCCTGAAGAACATGTCTTCGACGCTGCAGGCATAATAAATTTTAATCGCTTGGCAATGTATTCGAAAACAAAAGCTGATACTTTTCCAGAAGTATGAGTTGGATATAATTAAAAATCCAGTTGTTCCTTCAACTGCTTTTGCATGTATTACCGCAAGAACTTTGGCCGATCTGCTCAGTTCTATGACAAGGGAACAATTTTCGAAACGATTTATGCTTATCGATTGTCGTTATCCCTTCGAATTTAACGGTGGACATATTCGAGTAATTCTTTCATTTTTGCGTGATAGTTTTATATTTTATTGCTAGATTAATAATTAAGTTGGGGTGTTGAGATTGACCGGTGGTGTCGATTGTCATGCAATAAAGTACGATGAGGAATAGAAATGTAACAGTTAAAATTTCCACTTTTATTTTTGGTTTGCGTGGCCCGGCAACTGCACCAAAATTTACAATAATACGTGCTTATAAATGCAGATTTAAGCATTTGTAAAGTTGTAAATCCTGCAACACATACTTGAAATTTTGAGCCTATAAAAATCTGCGATTATCTCACAGGGTGCTTATAATTTATTCGATCCAGCTAAAGTGGAAAATCTCTTTTATCCCAATGATATTGAATTACGAGCACAACTAATGAAGAAAAAGCCGATTTTCTATTGCGAATTCTCGCAAAAACGAGGACCTTCTATGTACGTTGTTTTTAAATGCAATATGCAATGTAAAGAAGCAGCAAAAATGTGCAGTTCACGCTTTATATACTAAAAGCATTACTACATGCTAAATAGGACAAAGTCAAGTGCAAAACATATATCTAACAAAATTCAATAAAAAATGGAAAAAAAATTGCTCTATATTGTATTCTTTTAGAGCGTACGAGCTGCGTGCACTTGATCGTAAACTTAATGTTGTAAGATATCCAATGGTGGATTATCCTGAAATGTATTTGTTGCAATATGGTTATCGCGATTTCTACTTACGTTTTAGTGGCACGCCGGTAAGATTTTTATGAAAGTCTTTGAGAAGTAGAATTTTAATCTTCATAATGCGCTTTTAGTTTATGACTGCTTTTAGCATATGTATGCTCAAGTAATTGAAATAAGAAATTTATCAAGTACAATTAAATTTTTTTAGCAGCTTTTATGAAATTATTGTATCTATCTCGCAAATGTGTTTAGGATCTTTTTGAGCCGAATGGTTATGTGGAAATGAATGATGCAGCACATGCAGATGAACTGAAGAATTACAAATTCCATCGTATTAATTCGGTTGCTTCAGCTTATCATACTTTGGCAAGAGATCGTTATAACAGGCAGCACAGGGAAGAGCTAAATCCTGTTATGGAAATTGATGTGAACATGACAACACCTCCACGCCGTATGATACCGAGAGTTAGTCATTTCATTGCACTTCAATCTTTTTTATAATGATGATGGTGTTAATACGGATTTGACAGGATTGATATCAAATGGTAGTTTTTTGCAGCGTTTATTTGTTGATTCGCCGGAGTCTCCGTCACAGTTTCCAGATGCAAGCACTCCTAAGAGCCGTCCTATGAGAGATAGAGCAGGAGACGCACCAAGAAGAAGTGTATGTCGACGACTGTTTGATGAATTTAAATGAAGTAATCCGCGGATTCTAATATCAACGATATTCTTTGAGTGGAAGGGAGGGGGACAAAGTGTTGCTTGCTTGTTTTCTTTTTTGGATCGGTTTCGACAGTTTCGTGTGGTACTTTGTACCGTTCTAATAGTGTGTATGTATGTGTGTGAGTGAGTGTGTGTATGTGTGTGTGTGTATATCTGCATTGTAATTTTTGTTGTTTTCCTGCTGAATTTTTACTGAATATTAAGACTTTTTATTTGAATTTTAATCAATTTCATGTAAGTTATTTCACGCAAATTTTATATTGCATTTTATTAATCATTTCGTAGTCTCCCTAGTTATCTTTCGACTTTATTCTGCCATTATTATTATTATTACGGTTATTACATTCATATACATTCCTAATTTTTACCATTGTCTACTTTCAAGTTATAATTTCGATCTCCACTTAGTTTATTTTTTATAGAGATAGTCAGCATTCTTTCTCTATTGAAATTAATCACTGTGTTGGGATTCTACACACTCGTGCATAATCAAGCAGACTGATCTCGTATTGATATATTTTTTATTTCAAATGATGCTCTATTATCATTTACTTTTATCAGCCGGAGTAATAGTAAGGTTTTTGTGCTCTTTCAAGCAGTGTGGTAGCGTTTTACTGGTTCAATTTCATGCTTAATGAAAATGTTTTAATAGATTCACTAGTTTGACCGTCCATATCATCCATTAGCTTACATTTCTTTTATCTCCATGATTTCATTTATGATTTAATAGAATTTTGCCTACTTTTCATGTCATCCTTTTAGAATAATTTTAGATTCACTGATAGCTATTTATATATGAGCTTGTTGCATTCCGCTGTCTAAAAAGTCATATTTATTGATGAATGAAGTTGTCACTCTGAAGATAATGCTGTTTAATTGTCACAATGTGAAAAAAATTCTATCACCTGTATCACATGCAATAAATTGTTTTGGGAGTTCCACACAGCTCACTGCGAGATATCCGTTGTATTCGCGGTGAAAAAAATTTTTTGTTGTTTTTGATGAATTTTCATTATTTTATAACCAATTTTTTTTTTGGAGCTGTCTTGTACCTATTGTTGCTGTATTTTTTGCATAGATTGCACGGGCTTTCATGCTGATAAAATGCCCTAATGATCGTTTGCAGAACTCTTAAGCTGGGGATTTTCTATCCTATTTGACCAGCCTTTTGTAAATAAAATTATTTGTGTAGTGGAAATTTGGTTTGTCGTCAGAAATAATGCAGGCAAGAGTTTTACTTTAATGATAGGTCGAAAGCACTTAATAGTATATGAATCGCGTTGGATGTATTCTTTTCAAATTATGTCATTTTACTTTTGACCTGAAAACTTTGTTCTCTTTTCGTGATATAAATGTGATGTCAGCCAAGCAATCAGATTGTCTTACTTCACTGGTTTCTTATGTTCCTGAGTTAAATTTTGGCTTCAATTTACCCTCAGCAGCAACTGCAAATCACTTCGGAACTTCTACAAATCAGGTATTTTCATCCGACTTTTTTTCATTCCTATTTATTCTGATTTTTTGCTAAAATATTTCTATCAACTTGAAATAGAAATTTTGATTTGCAGAAGCAGCAAACATTTCCACTCTATCCCGAAGCATTAACATCTTTGGAAATTGTTAGCGCACGAGTTAACTGTGATTGCAAGTAAGTGTTCATATGTTTGTGCATTCAATTTTCTTGAATAGTATTAATTTCTACTTGCTTCTTGTTATTGGCTTCATTGTTAACTAACTGTCCTACTGATGTCTGGTATATACAAGCACTTATTTCTTTATTCCTAAACAGGATACATCGTAATCGTGGTAGTTATTGGTAGATCGACAAAATTACTTCTTAATTCATCTTTTTCAATTTCATAAAAGCTCTTGTTGATTGGATCAGTTCTTCTATGAGTGTAACTTCATATGCAGCAACCTTTAGATGCATTCGTTCCATCTTCGAGAAAGTTTAGATTCTGCAATCGTTTCATTCAGGTCCGTTCCTCAGGCACGAGATTCTCCACAACCTCTACGTCCTGCCTTGAAGAAGACATCACTTATTAAATCGTCGAACAAAGTTGAAGAAAAATTTAAAGATACTGAGAAAGGTTGTGAAGAAAACCGAATTTCGGTTCCAAAACGCGCTACTGAAACACAAGCAAAAACAGAAAAATCTCAACCGACTCCAGCACGGTTGCTACAAAAGAAGAAGACAGTAGCATTTGGAAGGACTGTAAACGTGTCGCAAACAATTGAGGTTAAAGTTTTAGACTTTCAATTTCTCCAAATATTTATTCTAAATTTTACCCCTCATTGATTTTAAAAAATTGATCGATGAAATTATGAGTAATGAAAATAATTTTCAGCTTCGTTTTTTTTCCGAGCACTGATAATTGCGAGAAGCTATGTGTGTTATTTTACTTAGTATTAGATACGTCTCTGATTTCAGGGTACATCAAAAGCACATCGAAAACTTTTTGATTCGGCCGATTCAAACTCCAAGAAAAAGAAACCCTCTAAAATGGCTACAGACTTTCAAAGTGAGCGATTTGCGGATGAGGTAGTGCTCACAATTTTTTAATTTGTCGGCACATAAATTTTACAATTAGTTTTGAGGAGAGGATATTTGATTTAGTATGCTTTAGTTTAATATTGATGTTTTGAATATTCTAATATCTTTTATAAAACTAATGATCCATAGATTGCCGATCTTGATTGTAAGATTTTTTGACATTAGCTAACTGTAAGCTCCTTTTGATGCACTAGCTGAACTGATCAAGTAAGCAAAAATGTTATTGTATGTGCATCAAACCTGAATTCGAGGGAACATAGAACACTGATAATACACAAACGATGATAATTTTTTTTATTGACACTAGTGTGTTTTGTAGTTTGAAAAGCTAAAACAAAAGGTGCAGGAGTTACAACTAAAAGTCGATGAACTAACGATGAAAGATTCAGAAAGAAATAGCCAATTCTTGAAACTAACAGAAGCAATGAAGGTGTTGTTTAGGCCGTTTTAATTTTTTTATATTGCAATTAATTGATAGAGCGTTTTTTCATCATTAACAATTCAAAGCATTTATTTATTATTTTACATTTTTGTTAATGCACGTTTTCAATAATCACTGGTCGAAGCTTACTTTTATAGAAAATGCTAGAAGGTTTGACACAATTTAACAATTCGTCCAGTACTAGTAACGAAGATTTTAAAAAACGTGAAAAAAGAATTGGAACAGAAATGCACTCTCGTGGCAAGGAAAATGTACCACCTAATGTTCGTTATTTAAATTTCAATTTTTTTTAAGATATTAATTTTGATCCTGTTGCCAGTTCTTTCTGTCATCGTGTTGGTAGTAAGATTAAGACAGTTTAAATTTTCAACAAGGAATTTTGTGTGATAGGAGTTAGAAATTTTTTACCAAATTTTTTTATTGGTACATGTAAGTTTTCAAGCGCATAACTGACGACGATGGAGGAAATCCTGTACCACATGGGGAATTCTTTGCGAGATCGGTGGGTTTTGTTTAATAGATATTAATTTCACTTTTAATCAAGAGCTTAGCATTTATTTTCAAGTGAATTTAAACTATTTTTACGTGATCTTAATTTTTTCCTATATTATTACATTATAATGTCATTTCTAGAAATCTGATAGACTTGAAAGTAAACGCTAGAACAGAGCATTCACATAATAACTAGGAGACGTGGATCTTAAAAGCTTTTCTATATATTTTTTTACTTGAAATAGTTAAATCTCAGCTTAAAATGTCCCTATAGACGAAGAAAATTATTGGTGGTTCACCCGAAAATGATCTTAAATGGAAAATAGTAAAGCGGAAATATGCTGAAAACGAAGAATTCAAACGACTCGTTGATGAAGCTGTCATGAAATGCGGAGGAGATGAAAGTCTCGATATTTTGGCTGCTCATCAAAACAAAGGAAATACTGGCAGGTTCTGCAAGTTGTACTTAAGATTGGATTTTGTAACAAATGCTTCTTGAATGCATGCATGTACTATACAGAATTGTACAACAGACTCTATTTAGAATTACTTGATTCCAAAACTTTATTCGTTCCAGTAGCTAGAGTTACATACTATTTAGGATCTTAACAATCGTGTAACAGTAAGAAAAATGATAGTAGTAACAACTATGATAGTTTTTAACGTTTTTCTCGATATTTTTAAGAATTCCATCTCGGCGGCATGAAAAAAGAACACAGCCTATTTCACCTGTCATCCGAAGTACCACCCGAGTGACAAAGCAGATGACCGTCGAACAAGTCCAGCATTGTGACAATTCGCCTGTATCATGTGCCTTTTCGTACGACTCCAAGAAATACCTGGCTAGACATGGCATCATTCCCGGTAAATATACTCACTTTTCCTGAAGGAATTTCAAATTTCTTGCATTCCCTGCTATAACTTTTCAGCTCTGTAGTGCTAGGAGAAAATTATTGATAAATAATAAGAGCACTGACCAATTCTACAACTTATTTGATGGCTGCTTTTGAAGAAGTTAGTTCCGAAGAATAGCTTTCATCAGTATTTAACTTTCCAGCGCTTAGCGACGACGATGAGGTGGAATACAATGTCATGCACGGTAAACGACTAGACCCATCCATGCAGTCCTGCTATTATCCAGGAAATTCGGTGACTTATTATTCAAAAAATGTCAAATATGACAATATGCCTTTAAAAGACAACTCTGACAGCGATTATCAGCAAGAGAGATATCATCGTAAGGAAACAGGAGCACCACGAGTTTTTGATGAAACAAATTATCAGGTCCACTTAATTTTTATTTGTTTTTGCATTTAAATAGAATTGATGGTCAGATCCGTTTGATCTTTTTCATTAGATTAAATACTTGTATTTGCGCCGAAAATTTTGCTATTAATCGATTTGCAGCTGCCTAATTATTAGGAGACGTGCACTAAGTGACTTGATAGTTTTGTTGATTTGGATTTTCATTGTAAATTATGGGAACCGTCTTTCAAAAGTTTTACAAAATTATCGTTTTACATTTCTGTTTCGTTACATTTTTTATCTTTTACTACTGTCAAAGTTTACCTTTCAGGTGGACCAGTTTGACAGCAATGATGACGAAGATGATAATCACATCATTGAAATAACTGATGGATTGGAAATGGAAGATGACTACAACGCTGGTAGAAAGATATGTTCACCTTACGACAAAAGAAACCGGAGAAGTACATTTCACAAGTCGTTTTTAACTAAACTGTAATGAAAATGAAATTAGGAGTTTTCCCGACCTTTCAATTTCTAATTTTCTGCTTTCGTATATATATTTAGCACGTCATTGTTAGTGTCAGCCACAATGTATGAAAGTTACAGTTGAAGTTTTAAATCTGATTTTATGTCACACACAGAATTTTAATTTTTAAACTGATTTTTGAAAGAAATCTCACTAAGATGTTGAGGCATTTGGCCACAGCCATTTTAGCACTTTTTTTGTTTTTTCAGGTTCAGCACGCAGTCCTTTTCGACGTCAGAAAGATGACGGTATATGTAGGTATACGAAGCAGCGACTGAATAAATCCACTTGGGATTAATTTCAATTTTGCAGAACTTATTTGGACCATTTTTTTCATTAATATACCATTGGTGTAACAGATATTCTAAAATGGTCCTCTACTATAACTTTAAGTCTACTTGTGATCATTTTCCTTGCTAGCTTCTGCGTTTACTGTTTTCAGAAGTTTTGAGTCAAATTCATGATATTTACTTTTCAAATCTTCAAGCAATTAAAATAGAATCGATGCCAGTAGCGTTTTTTTATGAGTAGAAAGTTTTTAATGGATAGGTTTCAAAAACATAGACCACCATTGAAAACATAACAATTCCTTGATTGTCAAATGAAGGAAGAGATGAAAGGTAGAGATTTACTTTTTTATTCTTCAAATTCCCTGAAATTAACATGTATTAATGTCTCTAACGATCATGTTTTGTTTCAAATAATTGAGCATTCTGGTGATTATATCTATTTCATTCAATTCTATCGATGAATTAAAGATATTTTATTTGTGTTAGGGAGTGTGATTTTGAATCTATTAGCACTCTTCATTTTTAATGTCGTTTGGATGTACGGGACAAAAAGTGGAAGCCAGTTATACCTCATAAGCTTCCAAAAATTCATTCCCTGCGAACCATGGTGATATCAATTTGGACAACGGTTAAATTATGTCGAGAAAATTCAAATAGGTCACCAAAAAATTTCACATATCACCAATTGAATGCTTTACAGCTACGAACATGGAAATGGCATACTGACGGAACAAAAGCTACAGCACATCATTTTTTTTTTTTGCCATGTGACTATTACAAATTTTGTAATGTTTTATTTTGATAATGCAGTAATTATTTGAAAGAAGAAGAAATGCAAAGTTGAAATATAATTTACGCTGAGTTTTTTTATAGTAAAAAGACTAATTAATTAGCGCGAAAATAAATGTAATAAAATTAGAAAAATGGCAGTTTACAAAATGAAAGCAAAGTAGAATGGCATGAATAACAAAGGATAGTAAGAGATGATGTGCAGTAGGTAGTAGAAGTATTCTTTGGAAAAATATCGTGGAATGGCTTTTAAAATGAAGATTAAAGCATGATAATTTAGGAAAGAACTAGGAATGTTAAATACTTACAAACAATTAAAGTGAGATATTTTCGTTAGTTGCAAACATTTTATATTTATATTATTTCATTTCACTTGCAAAAACTAAATAAAATAAATGATATTGTTGAAAAATCGATAAGCATAAATCGGATATTTGTAAACATACATAGCTTCACTAAAATGGGAATAGCAGCAAAACAACAGTTGTATAAAGGAGGAATCGGAATGAAGAAATTGGATCAAAATAT
This sequence comes from Litomosoides brasiliensis, assembly GCA_013365375.1. Classification (NCBI taxonomy): domain Eukaryota; kingdom Metazoa; phylum Nematoda; class Chromadorea; order Rhabditida; family Onchocercidae; genus Litomosoides; species Litomosoides brasiliensis. The sequence continues at coordinate 57,458 of JABVXW010000173.1, read as the reverse complement.
ATTGTCTGGAAAAATAATTGCAAAAATATGCTAATTAGTTGAGATAAATAATTTTATAGCAAATACGATAGTAGCACAAAACTATGTATGAATTTAAAAATTATATTTGCTGATAAAAATTTCAATCAGAAATTGAAATTGAATTGATATGAAAATGTGTTCATTTTGATAAAATTTATTTGATAGATGTTGTAAATCTTTTTTTCCGGTTTTTTTTCTTTCGAAAGTACATAAATTGAAAAATCGTTTTTTTTTCTTGTTAGCTAATATTATTCAATTATATACAAAATGATATAATAATATCAATTAAATTATATTCAAAAAGAGAGAGAGAGAGAGAGAGGGAAAAAAAGCTTAAATTTATAAATTACCTAATCTTTGAAATTTTTCATATCATTATCATTATTATGTATCGAGATCGTTAACGATTATTTTTACGTCCAGTTGGTGTACGTGGATTAGCAAGCATTGGTATTGTAGTATTAGTATCAGTATCAGTATCAGTATCAGATGGAAACTTCTTTTCAGATGTTTGTACGTAAGAAAATTGTGAAGCAGTTGGTGATTCTGGCATTTGTGGAACGGAACGTGATCGACGTATATCAGGATTTTTTTTAATTACTGCCGTTTGAAACATACTCGTTTCTAAACCAATTCCATTTCGTCCACTTCGCATATGATAGATTTTGAACTCATCCGAATACATCTTATCATGCATTGTAACATAACCGATCGGTTCACATAATTCCTACAAAAATAATTTTGAGAATTATTTATGAATTAAGAATGAAAGGTATTAATTAATTGGTTAATAATCTTCTTATGATAATTGTTAAAAAATTAATTAATTTTTAAAATATTTAATAATAAAAGAGTAAGAAGTAACCATAAAGCATTTATCATCAGTATTATAGAACGAAAAGGTATTAATTGGTTAATAATCTTCTTATGATAATTGTTAAAAAAATTAATTAATTTTTAAAATATTTAACAATAAAAGAGTAAGAAGTAACCTTAAAGCATTTATCATCAGTATTATAGAACGAATTATATCCTCCTTGCAAAACGTAGATTTCATTGTAATAAAGATACGGATATTTCTCGTAATTTCGAACACGATCACTTTTTCGTAAATGTGATGCGCTATAAGTAAACATTTTTAAAAAACGTGAAAATAACAATGCAATATTTAGGTGATATAAAAGTAGTAAAATTTGATTTAATGTAAACTTTTTGTATTTTTAAATTAGAAAATTTTGATTATAATTATTTAATAAGCTAAAATTCCCTCAACATACATCCTCTATTGAAGTTAATTTGAAATGAATTTTAACCTAATTTAACTGGTTTATTCATATTGAATAATATATACTTATTCAATTGCTAATAACTAAATTTGCCGATAGTTTTAAAATACAATTAAAAGATTAATTAACAAGTATGAAAAAAGATGGATAGTTCCTAGTACTGTAAAATTATGGTATTGATGTGAAAAAAAATTAGCTAAAAATTTAACTTTTCGGAATATCAAAGAAATAAATTAATTGTATTTTAAATTAATTGTAACAAATGATAAAACTGATTAAACGAATGGAATTAATTTTTTCTCTTTCAATAAAATTATCTTAAACAAATGATAAATGTGTGGGAAAAAAAATTAATCAAACAAATAAAATGTTGTAGAAAGAAGTTTGATGTAAATTAACATACAGCAATGGTCCTCGCGCACTTGAAAATTCACAGTAAAAAATTGGAATTTTTTCAATCATAATTTTTAATGTTTGTGGACATTTGGGAAAGAATGAATTTTCGAGCACTACAGGATCATAGATATTTAATGCTCCCTGAAAAAGAAATTGAATACTTATTAAATTAGTATTTGAATTCCTATTTGTGATAAAGAGAGATAAAATGAATTTTTTTAGACAGATAAAATAAATAAATAAATAAATTTTAAAAGACAGATAAAAAATTGGCAAGTAAGTATATTATGAATATTACTACTATAACAACAATTCTATGAAGGAAGATATTTTACAAAAGTACGCCTTAGCTTCACCTCTATCCTTCACCTCTATCATTAGCTTCACCTCTATCATTAGCTTCACCTCTATCTATCCTTCATCTCTTCACCTCTAGTAGTATTATCCTAGATACTTCAAGAAAAAAAAATTACTTTTTTAGTCTTTGAAAATTACTTCATAAAGTTATCATTCGTAGTAGAATGGATGACTTAAGACAATTTGCTTACCCTAATATGTCCACCTTTATATTCATATGGATATCGGCAATCAATAAGTGCATATTTCTCAATGAATTCCTGCGGTCCCATAGATCCGAGCAATTCTTTCAGTACATATTTTTCAATGCATGCAAAACCTGCCGTGAGAATTGACGGCTTCTTTACAATTGCTAATGAATATTTCTAAAAACAATTATTTTGCGAAAACAATAACTTTTAAAATTTTAAAAAGTAAAATTAAAAATATGCACAGATTGATGTTAGTTTTTTTTTTCATATAATTTTCTCACTATCAAACAACTAATTATAATTTTAAGATAGAAAAAGTGTACAAAAAAAATCTTCCATAAAAAAAATATTAATTTACACCTGAAATAATAAGTTTATATCTTAAAATTATAATTAAAATTATAATTAGTTGTTTGATATATAAATCAATTGGATTTAGCTGCAACGTTCATTGTTTTTCAAAAAAAAAATTAGATTTTTAAGTATTAATTTGTAAATTTTGTCCATTTTCCAAAATTTACTGGACATTTATCAAAGCTTACTTTCTTGTTCAATGCAAGAATTTTCTTATTTCAATTAATTTAATTCTACAATTTTACATTTTTATGCTAAAAATTTTAGCATTAAATGTATTTTTTTTTCTTCAAATTACATAAATAAACCTAAAAAAAACTTAACTGAAAGAAAAAAAAAATCATATTTTTAGAAATTTTACTACTCCATTGCTAACAAAATTAATTTTATTCAAATAAAATTTTTTTTTCAGTGAAATTTTAAATTAAAAAATTTACACAAAGAAAAGAAATGTTCAAAAAGTGTAAAGGAATGAATTATTTTATTTCAATGAAATAACTCACAAATTTACAAAAATAATCAATGCGTTCGTTTGCTTTTTGCGCTTCATTTTCCTTTGCTTCAAATTTTTTGCTATTTTCAGCTTCTTTTTCCAATCGTTTCGCTTCCTCCTTTATTTCATTATTATTATTATTAATTATTAAAATAAATAATAAGAATAAAATGTTAAAGCTCAGTAAGCAAGCCGTACATCCATCAAATGAAATATTATTTTAAATTAAGCCACAAAGAAAAGAGCCAAGGTAGGACTAATTAAGTAATAAATTAAGTTATAATAAAGTTAAGTGATTAAGACTAATTAGGTTATAATAAAGAGCCAAGGTAGGACTAATTAATAATAGGTAGGACTAATTAAGCTAAACGATAAAAGGAGGAGCTGCTGTACTAGAAATAAGGCTGTCCAGCAAATGATATAAGAGAAATTTACAACATCAGCTCTGCGAAGGTAAGGTACCTGCAGGTTAATGCTAAAATTGAAAACAACACGATCTGTCAAAGAATAGGTATTGCAAAGAGCTTAATTTTAAATAATTTTTAAAGAATTCAAATTATTAGAATTACTTCTTTTCGTCGCTTAATCAATGGTTCATGCGTATTTTCATGATTTTCCTGTTGCACACCGCTAAAACGTTTCCCAAGTGCTTGCGTAAAACGTGATTGTAAATCACTCATTTCATTATCGCTATCATTTTGAATGGAACATGATGATGAGTCCGGTATCATTTCATCTTCGATATCCGTTCCGGAAGTTGAACGAGGTGAGGAATGAGATGTGTTAGCAGTTAGTCCGATCTGTTTCGAACATTCCTCACTTTCCTCATTTATCGTTTTTTGTAAATGTTCAAAAGTTGCTGGCTTATGTTTGATGACAGCATAATCCGTAATGGATGTTTGTAACGGATCATTTTTCGCAACGTTACGTTTCTGATATCGGCTATTTTGACTAAAAATAATATTCCTTATAAAAAAATTAAAATTTTATAAATAATAGAAGTGTTAAATATCACCTAACAGGTATCCCTGATTTAATTTTAAAAAAAAGATTGTTATTTTATGATTGCTATAAATTTAATTTACAAAAATTCATCTAATTTATAGAAATAGAAAATTAATTCTAACATAGTCAGAATGCCAAAATTTAATTTATTAAATTTTATTTGCATTTACAGGACTGCTATTTCTCTAATTACTTACTTACTTGTTACAGTTATAGCTTACTTTTTATTAGTAAAATTATCAGTAAAATTTGATTAGTAAAATTTGTTAGTATTAGTAGTAAAATTAGTAAAATAGTAAAATAAAATTTTATTAGTAAAATTTGAGAAAAATCTCATTATAGCTAAAATTTCATAATATTTAGTAAATTCCTTATGTTTGTTTTTCTTCCAAATGTTTTTCTTTTTAACTGTGCAAAAAATTAATTTTAAACTTTTTTTGATACTTTAAATTTTGAATTACAGTACCGGTTGGTAACATCAGCAAATCGTTTTCTCAATTTATTTTCATCACATTCGAATGCATTCGCTCTATTTGCCATTAAAACTGCTAGTGCCGTCTGCAAATTTACATTTAATAAAAATATAAAATATATTTTGCAAAAAAAAAAATTATTTACCTAATTTTAACAGTCAAATTTTGAAAATTTAATAAAAAATAAAAATATAATGCTTTGAAAGTAACATTTGTGACTGAATCAAATTTATTATTAAATATTACTCCTTCAATTTGCTTCCAATTAGGAGTGTTTTCATTCTGTAAATTTTCACTTCGAATATTATCCATTGCACCTAAACAGTTCATTTTTACTACTGTAATTTTTATATTTCAATTAAAATTTATCTATTTTTAGACTGAAATTTAATTAATTATCACATTTAAAGTCAATTGTTTCACAATTCTTTTTCGAATATCAATTCGTTAAATTTGCTAATTACATTTTTTTTTGAAATTTCTAATAACAATTTAATTGTAACATATGAAAGAAAGGAAAAAGAAAGAAAAAATAGAAATAAAATTAACCAGTTGAATTGTTCTCATCATTTGCAGCACTAGCAGCATCCAATCTAAAATATCCATTTTGGAAATGTTAGTGGCAAATTTCAAGAATAAATTAAATTTTAACAATTAACTACTCTACCAATTAAAGTAATGCATTTAAAAGTATAAAAATAAAAGTTTAAATTTTATTGCATTTGTTAAATTTTAGAAAAGCGTCAATTATGTTAGCATCATTTATCACCACTTTTTTGGCTCTCTAAAAATTTGCCAAAAAAAAATTTAGCAACAAAAATCTCCTCAATTTACCCATTGCAATTTTAAAGTGAAAAGAAGAGAATGGACGATCAATAATTAATCATTTATTTCTCTTTCTTTTTTTTTATTAATAATTTTAATTTAATTTTTAAAAAATTTTTTTTCCCGAAGAAATTGAATGCTTTCTTTTTTTTAAAAATTTCTAACAGATTGGGAAATGGATATGAGAGGATTTTGAATAAGTAACATATGGCTTGTTTGATAGTATCAGAGAGAGACAGATTGGCTTCTACCAAAATAAATATTCAGGCAATGATTGCAGCAATCAATCAATAATCCATCGATCATAACACAAAGTGTTTTTTTTAAATGGAAAAAAAAATTTAACAAAGAGAAATTACTACTAACTTATACAATTTAGCAGCACCTAACAATTAGCAGTACAGAATTAAAAGAGTAATTTAAAAAAAATTACATTAATTAAAAAGTTAGTAGTAATTTCCTCTCACATAATTATTAGGTAAGAAATTTAATTTAAAAAAATGGCAAAAAGTTGAAATAGCCACTAGCACATACAATGTAACAAATATTGTAAATTTCTTACCTAATAATTAGCATTAGAAATTTCAAAAAATTGCATTAATTAAATTCAAATTGAAAATTAATAATAAGTTGAAATAATGGTAAAATTTTAACCAAATAAAAAAAAAATTTTTAAATTTTAACTAAAATTTTTTAATTTTACCTTCATAAATTATAAAAATCAAAAAGCAAAAGCTATTAGCCTATGATAAGCTAACTGACACATAACGATGAGAAAAATGAAATTGAATTATCCATCTCTTCGTTGCATTTTGTAAAAATGACGGAAAAAAAGGCAAAGAGCATTTAATTAAAAGAAAAAAAAAAGTAGTAAAATAAAATATGTGAAAAATAAGCGAAAATTTTTGAATGGAAAAAAGTTTTTTTCCTTTAAAAAATTCTTTTTAAAAGCTTAAAACAGAAAAAAAACGATAAAAAAATTACAAACCTTTGAATTGATGAAAAAAATGACGGAAACATTTTTGCAATGAAATTTGATTTGAAGAAAAGTTTCACCTCCAATATTTTTAGTAAAAGTTATTTTTCTGAAAAAGAAAAACAAAATATAATTGTCTAATTATTTTTTTTTATTACATTCTCATTTATAATTTAATTGTTAATTTTTTTGCTTACTTTTATTTAATTATATTTAAATGGTAAAATTACTTACAGTATATATCCTTTTAATTTATTTATTAATTACAATTATGAGAAAAATTTGTTTTAATTTTGTTTTTCTATTGCTTTTTTTTTCTTCAGCCACCACCTCCTCTTTTTCCTTCTCTCTCTCTCTCTCCCTCTCTCTCTCCCTTACACAATATTTACTCATTTCCATTAATATAGCAACGTTCAAATGATCTCCAGATGTGGCACGCCGACAATTGCGCCACATATGAGTAGCGTGATATAATTGTAACCACATGTTAATGAATACGCATAAATATATTTGTATTAATTAATTAAGTAAAGTTTAGTAAATTACCTGTTTAAAATTGTTGATGAATGGATTGATAGAAAGTACTGACTGATAAATAGCAGTAAATTGTGAATTGAATTTAGCGAATGATAATGAGCAAAATTTGTTGATTGTTCCTTTTTCGAAATGAAATTATCAGCTTTTCTTCAATTTGTCATTATCGATCAAATAGCCGAAAGTTCATTTTTTAAGCGTACAGGTAAATTCAGCTGTTCACAGGGGGGATGCATTTGAAGAGTTGCGGTGAAATTTCGATTTGTGCCGCTAACTCCTCTGATTTTCACCCCCTGTCTTTCTTTTTTTTTCTTCTCCTGAAATTTGCATATATTTTACTGATCATTTTATACAGCATAGGTATTTTTTCAACAAAATATTACACCTAAAATGTACAAGCGTATTTTAAGCATCTTAAATTAACAATTTCATATTGTGAAGAAAAAAAAGAAGCAAAATATCTTTAAAATATTTGATAAATGTTATTAGGATGATAATTTTATGAATAATTAATTTATATTTGAAATTTTAAATGTGAGAGAAATCAACTGTTGGATATAGCAAGCAACGTTTAGTCGTAGACACGTCTTCCCTTTGCTTCTTCCGTAGGAAAGAGGAACACGGGAACCAATCTGATGATGCTTTTCTTCTCTCACTCCTACCTCACCACCTTATCATTTCACCGATCAATTTCAATTTCACCAATTGTAAAAGCTATGAATATTTGAAATAAACTAAACAGCTGCAAAATCCATAGATCGAAAATGGTTAGATCGATCAATTCGTCAAATCTCGTCATTCTCACGCACAATTTTATTTTATGATAAATATTATTTAAAGCATACAACGATAATTCAAATTTTGACACTTTTTTTTTCTAAAGAAGAAGAAGAGTAAAATGAATAGATTTTAATGATTTATAAAAGTTTTTTAAAATATTTTGAATGTTTGATTTTAAAAAAAAATTTTTTTTTCCTTCTAAATATTTCATAAATTAGTATATAATAGAATAGTTAAATTGGAGTTGACCTTTTTTTTTCTTAATTTAAATAGATCTTAAATTTTGGATATTAAACTAAAATTATATCTAAAATTCAATAAGTTTGGAAAAAAAAACTTGAATTACAATTTTGAACTTTTCACGAAACGAAATACTTCTAATGTCGTCTGATCATAAATTTCATCTTTCCAAAAAAGTGGCGAAAATTATTTGCTCATATTGACATAATAAATTTTCTTTCGTAAAAGGTCACTAAGAAAGTCATTTCAGTTGACAATTAAATAGAAACTAATTACTGTAATTATGTGTGAATTACTTTTGAAATACTGTAAATTTAGCAAAATAAATTACTATAATTATATTTTAAGACTTACTGAGGAAAACTTTTTAAAATGATTTTTAAATATCAATCAAAAAAATTAAAAAATCAAACAAAATGAAAGATATCATAAAAATGTATAAAAATTATTACTTAGAAAATATCAACAATTAATCATAATGAGTAAATTTTAATTTCTAATTTTTGAGTAAATTATTCAAATAATTTAAAATTTTTAAAATATCTAAAATATTAGCTAAAGTTTTTACTTATACAACGCTAAAAGTGACATTCGTATGATCCGATCCGACTACTGGACGATTGAAGGCAATGCAACTGATAGGATGGATGTGACATTATGGAGAACGTATATATATAGCTGCTATCTGACGTCTGTGAAATTTCACAGAAAAGGATGGAGTCGGTTGGCAGAGGGATGGGAGGAAAAGGCGTGACGTTGAATAGCGCACGAGAGCCAGTGGTCAAGGGAAGAAGGTAGCGATGATGACCTTGACATTCAGTTAAAAGATGACAATTAAGCCTACAGGCTAATTTTAACTAATAAATGATTAATTGACAATGATGAGCTCCAACTGATAAATGATTAATTGACAGTTATGAACCTCTGATAACCTACTCTTTTGTCTCTCTGACCATCATACTAATTCTACAATAACACTAAATTAATAATAAAATAATAATAATAATAATAATAATAATAATAATAATAATAATAATAATAAACAACAATAATAATAATAATAATGATAACAATAACAATAATAATAATAAATAATAATAACAAATAATAATAAATGATAAATAATAATAAATGATAATAACGAATAGTAACAATAAATAATAGCAATAAATAATAATAATAACTAAGTATTAAATAAAAAAATGAATATATAAGTAAGGTCCAAGAAAAATTCCAAGGTAGACAATTCTGTCATATAATGGCATTAATTTGGTCAAGATAATTTTAAATGATATGCAAAATTTGTTAATTACAATTAATTAACCACAATTGTCACACTTTAAAACTTTTTGCACGCATTTCAATAAAAGCAAAATATTTAATAAATTTTCATTTCATAATTTAGTCATCTCATTGTGCTACTAAGAATATCAATTTCAATGTTAAAGGTCGTCAAGGGATAATTGAAATGAATGTAAAACATTGCAGCAGACAGTATCATTAATAAATGAAACTGTCTGCTACCGGAAGTCTTTTTTCAAATTTTTATATTTTCTGCAACAATGCTATCTAAGATTAATATCTTTTCTAAGTTTTAAATTTTTCATTAAAAATGCAAGAAAATATTCTCTTTTGCGCTTTTTTTTTCTCTTCTACTTTCCCATACCATTTGATATAAATTTATTAAATTTCATTATATTTGAAATATTTTAAAATAAAAAAGTTTGGACTATTTTGATTTAATATTGAATTGCTATTTGCTATTATTATTTTAAAATTTCTTATAAATATGAGAAATTCTTGATGTTTTTTTTCTCCTTCCTGTATCTCTCTGTCTCTCTCTCTCTCTCTTCCTTTTCTTTTCTATCTCTCACATATTATGTAAATTTTTCATAGTAATTATTGGTTATTTTAAATATTTTTAAGAGTTCAAAAATTGTTAATTATCTATTATTTGTAAATTTTTCATATTTTATTTTTTGAACATTTCCCCTTTAATGTGTAACGACGAACCGCTCTGAATTGTTTGCTCTCACATTTTTGTGCATTTGAATTTGTCCGGTCGTACGGCTGTTCAAATATGTATATGTTATATATCAATAAAGAACTGAGGAAATTACAACGAAAAATATAGCAACTAAATCTTTCCAGCCCTCTTATGACCCTTGACCCAGGCGATAGGGAGGAAAAAAAAAGAGGAGGAAGACCTTTAACCCATCCAGACATTAGAGGAGATGTGAAAAGAGAATGCATCATTCGCCAATCAGATACTCTCAGGTCAAATTTGAATTGAATGGTTCAGGGTCGTAGCTATTACTGCACAAAGGATCATTCATTGTGTCAACTGTGGTAAGAGTTGTTGTAATGACAGATAGCCATCAGCAGCTATACTTCTTACCAACCAATTTTTCGATTTCCTGCTACTACTACTACTACTACTACTACTAGTACTACTACTTTAATTACTCTAATTACTCTAATTAAAGCAGTAGTAGTAGTAATAGTAGTAGTAGCAGCAGTACCGTCAGTTATAAGATAATTAATTCGCTTAGATATCGTTCAATTTTGAATTTAAATAAAAATTTTGAATTTCATTCATTTAGAACAATAATGAAATTGTAATCTTTACTGAAATGCTATCTATCATTTATGAAATTATCTTCTAATGATCGTCACATACTTTGGATATTTTGTATGACTGTAAGTTAACGTGCGTGATTTACACTCTTTAATTAACTTAAACTATTACATTAACTTATCTAATTAGTCTACATTTAATGTTTTTATAGATTTTTAATAAGACGAATTTTAATTAATTCAAAAAATTTTCTCACATTGGACTTAATTAACATCGCTGATCAGTTTCAATTATACAACGGTTAGATCGACAACGTACGTACACATATATGCTAATCGCTATCCTAAATAATAATCAGTATTTGATCGGAAGGCAGAGAGAGAGAGAGAGACGGAGAGAGAAACAAAAAAAAAAGGTGAAATCAAAGTGACCACAAAAATGTGAAGGACGAATAGTTCGAGGACACATTGTTGTAGAGTGGAAAAACAAATTAATGCTGATTAAAATTTCGATTTTTAAAATAAAAAAAAATTTTTTTTTTACGTTTACGCTTTCATTGGTAACAGATCGTAGACACTGATTATGATCGGCCAATGGAAATGTAATTTTTCAAGGTAGTAATTTTGCAAGCAAATTTGAAATAAATGCTGGAATAAAATAAAAAATGTTAAATAGATGAGAAAGAAAGAGAGGGAGGGAGAGAGAGAGAGAGAGACCATATGGAACGGTATATACAGAACTGTAAATGAAATGTTTGCAGGTGACAATAAATTAATTAATCTACTTTGATCTTTATAAAACAAAAAAAAAACGAGAAAAACCATTTCAAATTAAACTCATCATCATTGTAACTTTTTTTTTTAAAAGTTTCAGAGAAATTACCAGGAAAAAAAAAAGAAAATGCCACAAACATATATCATTTTAAAAAAATTAATGATAATTTTCGCGGAACAAAAAAAGAATTTTAGCTTTAGTGCAGTAAAATTTAGTTTATTGATAATTTTAAAAAAAATTTATGATAATTTTCGTTCTTTCTTTCTCTTTCTTTTTTTTGATAAATAAAATTATAAGTGGAAGTTATAGTTTTGCTAACAATATCTTCTTCTCTTCTCATTTTCAGTCCTTTCAACATAAATCATTGGTTGGAATGCAAAAAGTTTTATCGGTAATTTTGAAAATTTATTAAAAAAAAAATTTTTTTTTTGAATATTTAAAATGGGACAAATGGTGATTGTTGGAAAAAAAAATCCTTCCTCGTTTTATGCTATTACTATTTTTCTTTCTTTTTTTCGAAAATAGCTATCGGATCAAAAATAAGGCACTAAAATGATTTTACCTTGACATACATTACTTGTGTGACAAAATGATTGTTTGTAATGAATGAAATTGTTGTTCGTTCGAAAATTCACAAATAGTAAATCGAACATTTTTAATTGGAAATAATTCTTACCGTTTTTTTCTTTTTCTTTTTTTGTCCAATCTATTTGTTGTTACTACAAGAAAAATTTCCATCTTCTCTTCTCTTTACGAATACTTTTTGCACTCTCTCTTACCTGTTTTTTCTTTTTTTCTTTTATAAAACACATAAATATTGAAGTGTTATTTTTCTGGAAATTGTCAAATTTTTTTCTTTTTTTTTTGTAATTTTTAATTCAAAATAAATGATTTTCTTTTTTTTTTGAAAATTTTGAACTTTGATAATTAATTGATGATGAAGTGTTATTTTTCTGGAAATTGTCAATTTTTTTTTTGTAATTTTTAGTTCAAAATAAATGATTTTCTTTTTTTTTTGAAAATTTTGAACTTTGATAATTAATTGATGATTTGGAATGATTTTTGAACGGAAATAAAATGAAACGACAAAAGTGATGTTGGTGCTATCTGTTTTCTACAACACCAAACTAACTACAATCATACATTGATGAAAAAAAAAAAAAAAAGAAAATTGACGATCAACGAGTTCCGGACAATTGTTTCGAATAGATTAAATATTTTATCCCGAAATGTCTATTGTTCCAATTTTTGAACGGAACCGACACACACACACATACACTCATTGCAAATGTCAATCATTCATTTGTTTATTTAAAAAATTCGGTTCTTTTTTTTTGTTTGTTCAGCTTAAAGAAGAAGCTTTCACATTTTTTTTTTGGTTGTAAACAACTTGTTTGTTGTAATAATTTGCAAATAAAAAAAAAATTATTTACACGTTCGTAAGTATTTAGTTATTTCATTGCAATTCAAATAATTTTAAAATTCTTTAATTTTATAAATGACAAGGTCATATGTTTTAAATAATTATCAATCGTATTATCAGTAGCATTTTAATTGGAATGAAAATTAAGAAGAAAAAAAAAAGAAAAGCAATTATCAAATTTAAAATCAAAATAAATTTAATGACACAATTGACCATCATCATCATTACCGTTAACTCAAACGTTTGTGTGTAAGTGATCAATGATGTCTTTTCATGGATATTTGCAAAAAAAAAAAAAAATTGAAGCGCTGTGCGACAAGTGTTGCACAATCGATGACATAATAAGACATCACCTGCACTACTTGAAAATGGTTCATAAGGTCAAATGACCTGAGACTGTAAACCTTAAATTATATTTCAACTCAGCTGACACAAAAGTAAAGTGTAGAATTTATCAAAATAATTTGTTTATAAAAAAAGAAAAATCAACACAAATAATTTGTATTATTTATGCTAATTTAAAAAGGCACCAACTTTTCTAAAAAAAAAAATAATGCACACAATTTTAAAAAATAAAAAAAATTTCAAAAATAGAAACGCACCAAAATAATTTGTTGCAAAATTCACATTTCATTTCATAAGATGAACGTGAAATGTTCAAAAATTATTTCTATTGAAGAAAAATTACGGATATTACGGAAATACTACCAGAAAAACAAAAGTATGTAAAACAAAACTACGATACGCTTGCACACATTTTCACGTAATAAATTAGCGTAATTTGAAATGATTTGTCAAAATTAAAAAATATTTGCTAACTTATCGAAATTAAAGTAAATTTATTTTAATAAAAAATAATTTATTTAAATTATACACAAGAAAAAAATGTCGCATTATTTTTCTTCTGCCTCTTTTTTTTGCATAAATAATTTAAAATTTTGAACTTTTTCACCTCATTTTCTTTTTCTTTTTTTCTTTTTGAAACAAACATGAAAAAGTGAGAAAAAAGAAAAAAAAACTGTTTCATCTTTTTCTATCGCAAAAGTTTTTAAATTTAACAAAATTTCACAGTGATTGTTCAATTAAAAAATTGTGCTAAATAATGCAATTGGCTATATCAAAAATGTTCCGCCAGTGGAGATTTTGACAAATTATCTCAGTGAAATTCATCTTTGTTCAATTGCGATAAGAGGAGGGATGATGGCAGATAATTAATGATTACCGTTTCAAACTTATCTCTAAACTCTTTCAGCAAACTATGCATAGGCATTTCAAATGAGTTAAAAATATAATTGAAAAATAAAATTTGGAAAAATTTATGTAAAAAGTATCTGAGGCACACATTAACATTACAAATCCATTAATATTAAAATTTGAAATTTTTATTTTCACATAAAACGTGGGTGATAAATTTGAAAATGTAATTGTCGCTCGTAAAAAAAAAGTTGAAACAATAAACTGTTAATTTTAATTAACAAGAAAAAAATGAAAAAAATTCCCTCTTACATTATTTTCGGAAATTTTTATTGTTTAAACATTTAGCAAAAATATTTTACTAAAATTAACAAAGTCACACGTAAAGTAAACGTTAGGAAAAATTTTTGATAAAATTAAATATCTATTTCGTATAGCCAAAGAGAAAACATTAAGAGAAATATGTTGCCGAAAGAAATTGAAAATACTAAAATGGTATAAAGTAATTTGAATTTTATACAACACATTTGAATTTTACAGAATGGCAATCTTGAAATTTGATTTAAAGCACTTTTTAGCGTGTACGGTGGAAATTTTTTTTTAAAAAAAAAAAAACTTGTTTACAAGGTAAAAACTATGCGTTCATGGAAATTACACTTTTGCAATTAATATAGAAATTGTATGCAATTCAATTGATCGACAAAGGAATTTCAAAAAAAAAATCTCCACAATTACTTTTATTTATTTTGAAATTTTGTTATTTGGAATGTTTGAAAAGTTTAGAAATACAATCATATGAAAGTGAAATTTCTGCTTATGCATATAAATTAAATGAACAATTGAAATATAAGCTAAATAGATGAAATTAAAATAAATTAAATTTTAGTCATTTAATTTTAAACATTGTTCACTTTGCAAATACATTTTTACATTTCATCGAATACTTAAATTCCAATATAAATTGCAAAAAAATAATTTAATTAATAAGCAGTGTTAAATAAATATTTACTTTTTACAAACTGCCCTAATACATTTAGAAATTAGAAATATCTTTCAGTGATTTTGATGTATGCGTGCTGTTTTGTGGTAGCATTTAAAGAAGCTTTTCAGATTTGAAAGTAATAAACAAATTTGAAAATATTTGAAATTTGTTGAGCAGTCATCACCGAATGCATATCTCCAATTTCCATCTACAATTCATTCCAAAATCGTTCCTTCCACCAATGTCAACTGTAATATGATCTGGCAAACCTCAATCTATTACTGTCAAATATTAAAATAGCAAATTATAATTGTATTTCAGTTCTGAAACGAAATATGCAAAGTTCACATTTCATTTGCAAAAGTGAATTTAAGATAAATCCCATTCTGGTGTGCTTTACTATCACTATTCACTACAATATTATTATTATTGTTATTTATTATTATTATTTATTATTATTTATTATTATTATTTATTATTATTATTATTTATTATTTATTATTATTTATTATTATTTATTATTATTTATTATTATTTATTATTATTTATTATTATTATTATTATTATCATTATTATTATTATTATTATTATTATTACTATTATTATTATTATTATTATTATTATTATTATTATTATTATTATTATTATTATTATTATTATTATTATTATTATTATTTTATTATTATTATTATTATCATTATTATTATTAATTATTATTATTATATGTTATTATTACTATTATTATTGTTGCTATTATTATCGTTCATTATTATTGTAATATTATTTTCTTATTATTATCGTTTATTATTACTGTAATATTATTTTGTCATTATTATCAGTATTAGTATTGTTATGAATGCTATTATGATTAATCACGGTGAACTTTTAATTTTGAAATTTGTGCGAATTTAAAAATGTCAGAGGAAGAAATGGAATGGTCTTTCATGGTACAGTTACAAATTTGATTCAAATTGATTAATTGTACAGAAATGATGCTGCACCTGTTAAAGGATAATAATAGGCAAGGAGGAAGGAAGAAATAAAGGGACGAGGCTGTGAATGATAATTAACAAAATCCATGTTTGGTTCAATTTTCATTTTTTCTAACGGTCCATTTCGGACATTACATCACCAACGTTGAATGCCGAAACACACACACACAACCTTCAATGATCATTTAATTGCTGACCGATTCAACCGACACCACCAGACACACATATACGTACACGCACGCACGCACAAAACATACTTACGCACAGACATACATACAAATATGAACCTTACTCCTAGAGACCATTATCAATCAACAAAATGAAAATTTTTCAAAAAAAAAAAAAATTAAAGAAAAAAGCTATAATTTAATCGGTAATGGAAATCTAACCTTCGAAAAACCCAATGTATTAACTGTTCGATAGGTAAAGAAGAAGATTTGGATTAATTTAAAAAAAAAAAAAACTGATCAAAAAATATTTTTCTTTTTTTTAACTTTTTTAAAATGTCTTTTTTAGAAAAAAAAAATCATTCAAAAACATTTGCCTTTTGAAGAAAGAACACTTATGTGATAAAATATTTCCTGATTTTATCAGTATATCAAACAGTGATAAGGGAAATAACATTCTCATTTCAAAAATAAAACTTATCGGTGTGATATACAGAAGGAAATAAATGAAAAAATATTAGCACAATCACTTCTTTGCCATTTTTTTTTACTCTTTCGCTATTTCATCTCAGATAATTTTATTTAATTTGGGAAAGTGAAATCGAAGTTTTTTTTTTTAAATTTTACTGTCAGATTTTTGCTTTTGCGCAAAATGATAGTTAGACAAATTTGATAGAAAAATGAAATGATAACTTGAAATCTGACAGTAAAATTTAAAAAAAACTGTTCCTATAAATTAAAAATTCCTATAAATTTTCCTAAAAAATATAATTAAAATATTCCTATAAATTAAATGATTTTTGAATATTTCATTAAATATTGCGTGATCGTTAGAACTAATAACGATTTATGAAAATCGTGAATTAGAACTAGTAATAAATTGATTTAAAATTTATCAAGTCAACAAATTCAGTATGTACCTAATTTACGTACGTTAAGGAAGAGTAATAGATGAAAATTAGTTGTGCTTAGATTTATGCTCTCTTTAGATATTTATTTATATTTTACTTAGATCAGTAAAAATTTTCGAAATTACAGTTTCTTTTAGTTTGTTGTAATTTTTTGAATTAATTTTAGCAAAACTATTGGTCTGCTTTCTTAGGAATTTAATTTTCATAGTAAATTGTGCTATCATGCTGGGTTAACCTTTGACATCGATCCGACACTTCGGCTACAACAGAATGACTAATAGAGTGTCTGGCATCCTAAACAACGCAGAGATCTCTTTCGAAAGTTTCCTCTCTTTTTTTTAGAAATAACTGATTACAGTGCGAGACAATTACTGCAAAAAAAGTGATTCAATAATTTAAAAAAAAATGAAATAAAAATTAAGAAATTAATTTCTTGTTCGATTTCAAAAATGCTAGCAAATTAAGAACTAAAATGTTGTAGTGCTCATCGATCCGACACTCAGTTATTACATGTCTTTTTTTGTTCTTAAAAAATTTCAACCAAAAAAATTCCACAAATTTTAAATTCATCTAATCACAATATTTTCCACTTTCATCTTTACGATAAGAACTATTTGGAAATTTTACAAATGCATTTTGAAATTTGTGGAATTTTTTTTTTGATTTATAATTTTTTTTTAGGTTGCGGAAGAATGATTGTTACTTTTTGTTTACAAACAAAAATGATAATCGAAGATTTTTCTTTTTATTAATTTAATTGAATAATATCAGTGGATTGTCTAATTATAAAAAAAAAAGAAAAAAAAAAGAAAAGATGGAGTAGGACGAAGGATGAGAGGTGTAGGAATTGAAATTATCCTCGAATATTCGAACATTTCGATTTAGGCAAATTTTTGAATCTGAAGATGATGAGCATTGAAGAGGTAAGCAGTTAATGGCGAATAGCGAAGAGAAAGAACGGATCGAATTTTGAATTTAATTCAATTTTTTCATGTTGGTGAATGGTGTGTGGTCATTTTTGAAATTTGCTCTAAAGTGGTGTGGACATTTTTTGAAATTTGCTTAGCAATTATGACTGAGAGTTTTAGAAGAGAGTTAGAAAGTTATGTAGAGAGAGATAGGGAAGAGAAGGAAATAAAATCATTGATTATAGGCAAATTTAAACTTTAACTAGCCATTTTAGGGTCAATTATTTTATGAGTAGCAATTGCAAAAAAAAGAAATATCACATTTGCACCTGCTATGTCTTCAATTCATCAGAGATTACTGGAGGAGGAAGAGAAGACGATCATCAGTTCGTTGAAATATATTTTTGAAAGAGTGGAAGAATGAAAAAAAAAAGGATAAATTCAAAATTAAAATTGAAATTAGATATATTGCTAATGAAGTAAAAAGGAGAGGAGTGATAGTATCATTGATAAGAAAAAGCTTGTATGTGTGAGTGGTTAAATAAAAAAGAAGCTATCAATGAATAATAATTATATTTGATTCGTTGTAAATTAATCATTATTGATTGATTGATCGATTGATGCATTGAAATTTCAATTTCAATCGATATAAATTTTCCATTTTACTAAGTATATTTTTAGGACAAAAGGATTAATTTTCTTTTTTTTTGCAAAAAAGAACAAATTAATTTATTATTGCAAGCAGTCGCTTCATTTGAACCGTTCGCCATTGCAGTTATTTTATTGGTAAAATACAAACTTTGATATTAGAAAAAAAAGAACATTTTGATATTAGCAATTTTAATTTATTTGATTAGTTTAATCTAAAAATTAAAATAAAAGCATAATTAATTTAGAACACAAAAAATTACAGTAATACTTATTGTGCTGATTGTTACCAAATTGAAATGAAAAAATTAAGAAAAAAAAATATGTGAAACAATGAAACTAAAAGATTAAAAATACAGAAGGAGAGAAAAGTAATTAATTTTAAAATAAATTTACATACTTTTTTTCAAAAATATTTGTTTAAATTTGAAAAAGTGTTTTGAAATTCAAATTGATTAAAAAAATTATTAACCTTTCCATGTAATTAAATGCTAATATTAGCGTTTAAGCATTTTATTGAAATGAAAAAAAATTTGAATATTTGAAAAATTAATAATAAATTCCAATAAACGATGTAATATCATCAACATTGTGACAAATGCTAATTCATATTTGATATTCTTGGTTACTGGCACGATTTGTACACGTGCGTGGTGTGTGTGTGTGTGTGTATGTGTGTGTGTGTGTGTGTGTATGTGTGTGTGTGTGTGTGTTTGTGTGTGTGTGTGTGTGTGTGTACAATATAAATTTGAGAGAGGAGAATTATTGATGTTCAAATATGATCGTTCCAAAAACTGTCCTTTCATTGAGTAAATAAATAAACGTTCCACTCCTTTTCCATCCCAATACCACTCCAACTCTCTCTCTCTCTCTCTCTCTCATTAAAAGAGAACAGCACAAAGAGAAAGAAAGAATTTTAATTATTACTTTCATCAGCCATTTAATTTATGCAACAATCACTATAAGTGAATGTTTAATAAATAATTTTTTAATATATTTAAGAAATATTTTTAAAAATTTTTTAAATTTAATTTTTTATTAATTATTAGCATAATAGCAGTTTAATTAATTTCTATCTGACGTTTTTTCCATTATTTTCATTCATGTTATTATCGGTTTTTTTTTCAGAATTATAAAAATAAAAAAAAAATAAAATTTAAATAAATAAAAAATTAATATAAATTTTAAAATAAAACTAATGTATAATTTATCTATGAATGAATCAATTATTAATAAATATTATTCACAAAAAAATTCATTAGCAAAAAATATCATTTAAAAATTTAAATTTAAAAATCTAAATTATACTTTAATAATTTTTTTTTTTTGAAAAAAGAAAAGAATGAAATATTATTTTAGGTTTGTTTACACTTAGTTAACCATTAAAAAAAAAAAAAACTAAATGAGTGAATAAATTTGATAAAATCAAAACTTTTGTACAGTTCAAAATGAATTCATTTTGAAGGTCAACATTTTGTTAATTAATTGAAGCGAAACAAAAGTGATCGGTGAATTTATCAACAACGGTTCGGCTAAAGGAGTTGCTGCAAAATGGTGGTGATGGGGTGGACAGTGAAAGAGAAGCCAACACAGGTTGACAAGGACAAGGACGACCGATCGTTACAGTCGGCTAACCACAACATCAAAAACCGGACAGATAGTTGAAAATTCGAATTTTTCATTGCTCTCATTAATCGTATAGAGTGATATCGGCTACTCTAACCAAAAAAAAAAAATGAAAATGAATGAATGAATGAGTGCCCATGAATTTTGTAAATGCCATTTTGAATGATTAATTAATGTCCATCAATGACCAATGCAACAACATCAAACAACGTTACCAGTATTTATAGTTCATTTGAAAATTTAACTTTTTATAAATTTTATAAATTCTTCTCTTATTGTGTCCTGTCTTTTCATACAATATAAATTAGCCGATTAGCTTTTCCCAATTAAATCAATCATTTAGGAAAATGAATAATTATATGAAATAGAACTAATGAATGGGCCTATCAATATAAGCTATCAATATAATAGCCTATCAATATAAATGAAATAATTATTACATTATTTTACAAAATAAAAAGAAGAAAAAAAATCATAATATTTGTTTTTTTTAATTTTCAAATTTTAGAACTAATGAATGGGCCTATCAATATAGGAAGATATAAATGAAATAATAATCATTACATTATTTTACAAAACAAAAAAGAAGAAAAAAAAATCATAGTATTTTTTTTTAATTTTCAAATTTAATTCTTTTTTTTCTTCATTTCAAATTTGTAAAAAAAATTTTTTCACATAGCCATTAAATGATAGGTAGGTAGATGGATATCATTTTAAGCATAGAATTGAAGAAGCAATGGAAAGTGAATGTTGCATTTAGATGATAAATAACGCTGTGATAGGAAAAGAAGTATCGCCGTCATCTGTTGAAATCAACCGATCCGAAAAGTGTTATTTAGCAATGAAGCTTTTTAGGAGGGTTTGAATGAGGGAGGGGATGAATGAATTCCACTGCCACATTTCTAATATACATTTTCTTTCCCACCAAATATTTGAATATCTATTAAAAAAAAAAAAATGAAAAAAGAAAAAAAAAACCTCACTCTGAAGAATTCATCATTTTCATATCTCTTCAGATATCAACAAATATTTCATTAGCTACAGAAAAGCTATGCAAATTAATTTTTTTTTTTTATTTTTAATGCTTCAACAACAACAAAACACACACACACACACACGCAGAGAGAGAGAGAGAGAGAGAGAGAGAGAGGGAGAGAAATAATTATTCGTAATATTTGAATTGCTTTATTGGCGAAACAAAAGAAAGAAAAAAATTGACAGCAAAAATATTTGCAATTACAAAAAAAGAAAAAAAAGAAATGATAAAAAAAAAGTTGAAAAAGAAAAAAATGAAGATAATTTAATTTTTTATTTTAAATTTTTATTGTTTTGGATATTTTAAGAAATTAATTTTTTCTTTCTTATTTATATTACATTTTCTTGCAGCAAACAAATATATTTGGTAATTCGGCAAGAAAAAAAAAGGATAATAATAATAATTAATAATAATTTATCATCGATTGATTGGTCTATTTTTGTTTTTAATATTTACAGTTATTGATTATTGATTATTAACATTTGCAATTATTGTTCATCCGCCAATTATCGATTATATTACAATTTTTTTTGAAAAAAAAAATGATAAATTCAAAAAAATTAATAATTTTTTTATAATATTTACTGATCTGAATATTTACTTTTTTTTAATTTTTATAATATTTACTGATTTGAATAATTACTGATGAGATTTTTATAATATTTACTGATACTGATCAAAAAAAAGCGTAATTTCTGCTACGTTTAAATTTTAGTATTTGTAATTTAAACAGTTTCATAAAAATATAGAACGGAAAGTGAATGCAAAAAAAAATGGATTAATACTTGTTAAATTTATTGGAAAAGCTGTCATACAAATCGATATTCAAATAGTCTATTAACATTTAAAATTTATGAATTTTATTTCGTTAGCATTTAATGCTTAATTAACTCTCTTTATATGATTTATTTTGCAATTAATAAATGAAATGAAAAAAAAAGGTTCATTTAATTACAAAACCATTCATTTACTAAATAATTTCGATTGATTCAACAAAATCAAACATAATAAATTTTCTAAAAAAAAATTTTACGAAAAAAAGATTTTAAGGAACTTTTTGAAAATTTTACAAATTTAATTAAAATGCAAAAAAATTTCTGTAACTAAGCAGAAATTGTAGAAGGAAGAAAAGGGGATAGATAAATTTGTTTTCAAAAAAATTTTTTTTCTTAAATTTTTAAAAAATTAAAAATGAGTGGTTGAGAGTGCAAGAGATGGAGTAAATCATTCAAATTTATTTCAAACAAAAATGGAAGGAAAAAAAAATTGACGTGTAAAATTAATTGGGAAAAAAGATCGTACAAGTTATTCTATGAAATTTCAAATTTCATGATATTAACTGGAAACTTTTGAGCAGGTAGTTTTTTTTTCGGGTAGATGTAAATAAATTTTAAAAAATTTTAAAAAAAAAGAGTAAATATAAATGAATAAATAAAAATGTAGATATAAACAAATTTTTTTAATAATAAATTTTGTGCTAATTAAACTGCACAGTTTAATTTTGAAAAACTAATTTTAATTGGTCAATGTTTGTAAAATTAAATTAAAATATGTGTTTTGTACGATTGATTTATTAGTGATAATGAAGCTGTACAGGTAAAGTGGCCAACACTCCTGCACAACTTATCAATTACACCTTACCTAAATATCAACAATTCTCAGTTAAATTTCTTTTAAAATTTAGATAAAACATTTTATTCAAATCAAAAATCAAATTTTTTGAAAATTTTGAAGAAAAAAAATGAACTGTGTGTTGCAGTGCACAAACATTCCATCGGATACGAATTGATAACATTCAACTTTATCACTTCTTTTTCACATCAAATGTTTGCACCGACTAAAGCCGCACCTTTTTCACCTTTACTCCTACAACATTTGTTCATTGCTTATCTGTTATTGTTTTCTTATCACTTCAACTAATCATCCTTCATCGAGCTATGCAAATTTTAAAGTTTACATGACACATAAATTCTGTGATATAAACTTTGACGGTAATTAATATCACTTTGGACAACAGCAATATACTTAAATGATAATGAAGCCTTATCAGTTACTATCATTTATAAGTTAAACTAACACTTATAACTTAAAAATTTGAGATATTAAAATTACAGTCAACTTTTAAAGAAAGTATGCGTAAAAGTTGTAGAAAAATGAGATTAGAAATTCTTGAAAAAAGAAAAGCATTTCACCTATCCCTGCTTAATTATTGAACTATTTCATTTTATAATTAAACAAATTTACAGGTGAAATTTGAATGAAAGAGGAATTTTGCATTTAGTTGAAAAATTTCCAAAACACATTTTTTATTGAAATGCAATAAAATTAATTCTCATATGACTTCTAACACGATGTTAGAAGGAAATCAAGATACCAAAATTTGCACCTATTGCTTTTAATTTCTCTAAAAAAAACTAAATTAGATTAAACTTTTTAAAAAATTAAATTTCAAGCTCAAACTTTCAAACTCGTATAATCGCTATTACCTAATGAATTTGCTAAGAGATCGTCAAATATCACTACTGCACTCATTTTGTTGTACCCAATGAAATAGTTCAAATGAAAAAAAAATCTATGCCATACTGTACATAATAGTAATTTTGAAATGCATAACCACTTTACTCGTTTAATTTTAAATTAGTAAAATTTGATGACTATTTTTTTTTGCAATGAATTTAATTGTTAGATCGAAATTTATGCTTAGGCGATAATTGATCGTCCATTTTTCCTCTCTCCTCCTTTAAGCTTACTTATCACTTAGCATACATTTATTCCTCTCCCATCCTCTTTCAGTCCAAAACAACCAAATATGTAAACGAGGGATTTGCTTTAAAAAAAAAAGTAATTTATTTAAAAAAATTAATCAATCAATTCTTTCAAATAGATAATATAGCTCTTGTCAAATAATCAATAAAACTAATTATCACAAAAGAGAGAGAGAGAGAGAAAGACAGAGAATGAACAATCTCATCGGCTTCTCTTTTTTGTTTTAATCATTAGTTTTAAGGACTGAAAATTTATACATACTTTTTGTTTTTACTCCATATCATTTCTGGCATTGTTAATTAGCATAATTTAATTAATTAATATCGATGAATAGAGGAATGAAGCGTTATAAATTAAATGATAAGAATAACCTGTCGTAGGTTAATTATTTTGCTCTAAGTAAAATTCCTCCATGATAAGACACAGATTATCACTCTGAATGTTATCCACACCCTAGTATCCAATAAATAATGAGTCAAAGGTTGAACAGGCCTTACCTCATGAGCACAATCAGACAGAAATAATGACAAATGCTTACAACTCTTCCCTACATTTCAAGGAACTGATCTTTTTAATCAGTTTTACATTTGTTAGATAGGGAGAAAAAAACAATAAACTCAAGCCTACCATCATTTTTACCTTCCATTTCAAGCTATTAAACTTCTTTTTTTAGCGTAGAATCTTATTCCTTCAGCTTTTACTTATTCTATAGCATGTCGGGAAACCCGAGAGAAATCGAACACAAATTATAAAAATCCTTAAGATTTCGTCATGTAATCAATTTTGTCATGCTTGTTACATCTCTATATCCTTTATATTGTAGTCTGTTTCAACATCTTATCAAAGCCGAAATGGGTCACATCATTTACAAGCCTTGACCCATGCACTTGTAGTTAACCCTAACTCGTAAGACGACTGTGCCAAGCTCCTTTACTGCTAACAAAACAACATTAACCTCACAAGATCGCAAGCTTTCTGGGTCATCATCATTATTATTGTGCGATACCTAACCCGAGCGGTCGACCCTTCTGCTCCTTTGCTACTCACACGAATTAACTACAACGCTTCCTCAACTCCCCACATCTTCAATTACTATTTGCTCCATTTCACATGAAACCCATTTGTACTGCTAAGTAACTTTATTCTTCAAATATTATTATTCCGCCGCTAACTCTTCTGCTACGAAAACAAATCAGTTCCTAAATAAACTTTGACAAATTATTGATTTGTTATGGACCTTCAAACAACACGAAATTTCTCAAGCAATCCAAATCGTTCACAGCTACAACATAGCATAAAAATAATTGGAATGAATACGAGAATGAAATTTGTGTGAGTAATTTAATAAATTACAGAATTTTATTTGAACTATTTTATTTATGTTTAACAAAAAGGCTTTTCAGCTTATAAATAACGCTTAACTTTAACAAAACTTCAAAATTTTAGAGCATATCATTGAATTATCCATATTTTTTTCTAATTTCAGGTGTTTTTAAATGCTTTGTTTTCACATTTGATATGTCATTTCTCAAGTATAAGTGCATTACACGATTTGAAATCATTCCATTGAAAGACTAATTTGATACCAATTTGAAGTTTTACCAGGTGCATTTGCACTTCTTATTTAACGGTGGGAAATCACGTAGATCACGTAGAGAAATGACCTAATTTGATGGAAGCCTAAAATAGCTACTCTAATTTCAACTTTGAATTCAAATAGTGAAAATACTACCGTTCTTAAGCTCACATTACCTGGTGATTGATGTAAGTGAAGCTGTTCGTTTTTGAATTCAAATTTTGCGCGCGCTAACGAAATAGTGCTGCAATACGAAGAGCATTGCACAGGTTCTATGTGGAATTTTTTTGAAATTTTCTAGGCGCTTCCTGTGCATATGAGTTGTTGTTTTTTTTTTCTGTCTCAAAGTGTTTGCTTAAGGCTTTGGTAGGTTTTTTTTTGATATTAAAACCTCTCGTTTACCACTGATACTTTTCTCAAAGAGTAAGATTGATTTGCCACTACTGCAGCTGTCATATGGTATAAGCATAACGGTTATCGATTGAAATTGCTCCCTCCATGCAGCAATTTTAAATGAATGACCACCACATTACTTTTAAAGTCATTTTTTGGCAGAGTTAATTTTAGGAGCTTAAGATGTTGTACTTGTGATTTCTTGTGAAAGGATGTGAAGTATTTCGTGTTTATTTGTCTCATTACATGGAGAATTATATTTCTGAATTTAGCATTTTCCTCGATATTATCATTTTTATCATTTTTTTATCATTAATTTATCATTTTCCTTGAATTTATCATTTTTGGGATGCTAACATATCTTCATCTATCCTTTCTTGTTAAGTATCACTATGGAAAGTAGTTAATTGATGAAGGGTGAAAAAATATTCTAATTTGAATTTCCTATAGATATGTCACTCGGGAGGAAACCAACCGAGCATAAATTTACTCAATATCAACAGTCCGACATAAATAATTCGGATGAAGATGATCAGCGGACGCCGATGCATCGGACAAATGAGGATGCAGTGAAGAATGAAAACAATGTGAAACGAACACCCGAGGGCCCAATCATATGCACAAGAATTATGGAGATAGTTAATTCAGTCCATAAGAAGCCGGTACTGTATTTCTTGAGTGTTCAAGCATATTCAATTTGTAATTATCGTAATTTTAGGAGGAATTGAAGTATTATCAGAATTTTACTAATCAAATTTCTGTAAGGTGAAACTGTGAAATGATTTAAAAAAATACTTGCCATTCTTTGCATATGACGGACTATACAGTGAAGTAAAATAAATGAAGTTATGACTTCTTCAAAACTTCTCTGTTTAATTCATCAACAAGCAAGAAGTGGAAGCAATAATTGAGTTATATAATGCTTATCGTTCTCTGTAATGTTTCATAATTTGGGTGTAAATTTTTCTAATGTTTGATTTTTAAGGCAACTCCTGATTACACCAGAGTGTCGCATCATCGTACATGCCAGCAAAGTGCTTGCCGATTTCTACGTTTCACGAATAATGAGCCTCCAAAAGGCCCTTTTTTTATAAGTTTTAAGAAGAGACCAGGTTATATTTATTTTATAGTTATTTTATGGTTAACTGCATTAATGCAGGATTTGTTATGAAATCAGAATGTATGATGTGTGCAGATTTGATCCTTAAGTGATTGAAAACTCTATCGAAATATCTAACAGCGACTTTCTTAGTTATTGCAAAATATGAAATCAATTTCTTTTTACTATGGAAAAAGTAAACAGATGCATTAGTTTTCGAATTTTAATCCTTTGGGCGTGAGTTTTCGTCATGGAAGGTGAAATGGGAATAATTTCTAGTCTCCACTTTTAACTTTCAAATTTGTGTTCTTATTATTCCATCCATCACTGTTTGCGCAATATAGAAGCGTCAATTCGTAATTGGAGTATTTATTTCATTACAGCAATGATCGCGACAAACTATTATGACGAAAGGTGTCGCATGAGTTTTTTTGAGCAGGCATTCTCGAATCCACGTTGTATTGGCAAAGGTTCATTTGGTGAGGTAAAAAAAAACAAGTTTTTCTATGATGTTAAATTTTCTTCCTGAAAATATGTTGATCTAGGAGCGCGAATGAATTTTTTGACTTATTTAAAAAAAGGAAAGCAGCAATAATGGTATAATATATATTCATGGCAAGTTGAAATACAGCTTGGAATGAGTAACTGTTAACTGGTAGGGGGTTTAAAATAATGCAGCTTGAAGTAATGGCGATAGGTTTTGTGTTTAATAGCCTAATTTTTCATTTAACATTTTTATAAAGTTTCAGATATTGCAAAAGCAAAACAGGATGTCCAAATTGATGCAAAGTCTTTACATTTGTTTTCATTTGATTGTCCATTACTTTTTATAGGTTTTCAAAGCATTCAGCAAGGACGATAAACGTTGTTACGCTATTAAAATTACTGTAGAACCATTCCACAGCCCAGCAGATCGTGAGGATAAGTTGAGAGAAGTTAAGAAGCATGAATTGCTCCCGAAACATCCAAATCTTATTTCGTATATACGAGCGTGGGAAGAATACGGTTTCTTATATATACAAACGGAACTGTGTCAGTGCAGGTTCGCTTTTTCTTTTAAATAAAAATCGATGTGAATAACAAATAGCAAGAAATTGCAGGAGTTATATGTAACGTCATGAAATTTTTCAGCCTTCTGGACTACAAGATGAAAGTGGGAACTATTCCCGAAAAAGACCTATGGCTTTTTTTCGGAGACATTGCATCGGTATGGTAAACTGTAAATAAGTAATCTGGAATGTTCTTGATTTAATAATTATGAACTGCTTCCTTCAGTGTTATTTTATATATGGAAAATATGACTGAGAGTATCAGATTTTGGAGTTTTTTGTTGGAACTGAATTTTCAACCTACCATTATAATTATCCGAAATTTATCGTTTTCTTAGGCAGTACGCTACTTGCATAGTCATGAACTTCTTCATCTGGATATTAAACCACAGAACGTTATGGTTTCTTTTGACGGAATTTGCAAACTTGGTGATTTCTCGTTGATTATTGATATACAAAAGGTATGCTGCCGATTTCGTTTAAAATCTGATACATTGTCATAAATTTTTAGCCTACCTGGTAACTTACTTTTAAGGATTCGAAAGAAGAGGAAGGCGATGGAAAATATCTGGCACCTGAAGTCTTGCAGAAGGGAGCTCATAAACCAAGTGACATATTTTCACTTGGAATGACAATGATTGACATTTGCACTGATCTTGAATTACCGTCAACAGGCGATCTTTGGCAGGGATTTCGGTGCAAAAGGATTTATTATGGATTTGTCAAAGGCACCTTTTTTCTCAGCTTTTTAGACTGTTTAATATTATTATTATACTTATTATTGTTTAACCTCGAAACATTTTATGCTGTTGTAGATGTTCCTCCCGCTTTGTTGGATGTCCTTTTGCTTCTTCTGGAAACTGATCCTAGCAAAAGACCTACTGCTGAGGAAATTTGCTGCATTCCGATTTTGGCGAAATGTATCCATAAACGCCGGGTATTATTTTTTTTTAAGTCATTACCTAATTATTTTCATGCGTATTTTGCTTTGTACGGTTTATTTATATGTTCTTACTGGAGCAGAATGATGGTCTTTCCATTAGATTAAATAGTTTTTCAGTACAAATATCTTAAACATAATTTGTGGTGGATATTGTTAACAATTGGTTATTCGTCTCTTTTCGCATCTTCGTGGATTATACAACCAACATATACGACGATGATGCATGCAGCAACTTATCTAAAAAGGATGCATTTATTTCGTCGTCGACGATGTGCATTTCGTCATATTTTCAGAGCTGTGAGGAATAACAAATATATGATCCATTTTTGCAAAATTGTGTATAGCTGTGGAGTCACATTATGTCTTGTTTAACAGAACATGAATGATAGTTTCAGACATCTGATGAGTCGCCCATGTTTAAAAATGGAATTATCCCTCGAGTCAGTGACGCGTCAAGGTTGGACTTAAGATTTGAGGAAGATGATGAAGGTGAGTTCTTAGCTGTCCAAAAAAAAATCAAGTTGGTGTAGTCACCTTGTTTTAATTATCTTCAAAACCTTCATCAAAAGGCTGCTAAATGTCCATGTAAAAGTAATAGACTATCTGGTTCAATTTGTTTTTCTCATAATTTCAGATTACAAATACGACGACATCGAAACTGAAAGCGGTGATAAAATGGAGATGAGTCAAAATCAAAGTGAGCCGATTAATGAAATGGAAACATCTATAAACGAAGAGCCACATTTTGACGAAATTGAAGAAAATGCAAGAACATCTGTAAACGAAGAGCCACATTTGAACGAAATTGAAGAAAAATCAGGGATGGATGTTGATGCCTCCTCTTCAAACAGTGTGGAAAACGTCAATGAACTTGAGCAAGGTGATTTTTCAATGTTTTTTATCCATTTGTATTTTGAAACATTCTTTGAAAATGTATGCTAGATTTACTTTTTTTTTTACTGCAGATGATCCTGTTGGAAATACAAATGGTTTAAGTAATTTATTTCGTGACGAAGTTACTTTTTATCGATTTGGACCGAAGGATAGTCTTTTTGGGAGGTGAGTATCATGTGTTTGAAGCTCATTCTATATTAGTTACCTTTTGTACGTAAAAGCCTGTTAAGCGAATTTTTATCTAGTTCAACTGTCAATTCTCGTTCGGTAAATAATATCTCTGCAGTGCTAGGTTATGCTTCCGTTATGTAAGTTTCACTGTGGTCATTCTGTATTCTTAACTGGCAGCTAGAAATTCAGCAGCGGATATTGCTGATGAAAAATCGAAGGTTTCAGATCAGATGAAAGATTTTTTCAGAAATGACGACAGCAGTTTACGCAGAGAATATATTCCATGCGAAATGATGTCTAACACGGTGACCGCTTCATTTTATTCCTCTACTGGCTTTTATGTAATTGTGATGTTTGTTGGTATTTTTTTTGTTCCGTATTTCGAGTATTTAAATGAAGTTGCTGTTTTCTTAATTTGAAGTTTCTAACTTTGCAGGAAGATGAATTTGAACAGCAATTTTCTGTGATAAGGCAGATTATAGCTGCTTCTGATGATGATTATGAATTGCCTGGTACATCAGGAAGTATTTCTGGTGAGAGATGGTTTCTTACCGTACTTAAAGTCAAAGTTTTCTCTTAACATCCGGAAGTATTGAAAATTTGAAAGTGATTTCCTTGAATCATTTTGAATTATCTTAAATTTTCTACCCGTACATTATAAGGTTCAAAAATGTGATGCTCATAATAAAACCGTGCTTTACAATATCTGGCAGTCATGAACCAATGTCATTTTCTACGTTTCTCCTTCATACTAAAATGCTCTCTTGGTCATCTCAGTAATTTGATTCCTAAACTTTAGATAGACCAAAGCCTACACACCAGCCATCGTCAAGCGAAGGATCTCCTTTGCGTAATGGTTACACAACACCACCAAGTAATACAACGCCTTCACCCTTCGTATGCAAAACACCAGCACGAGGAAGATTTGATGACTTGGCTGAACAGAGACTGCGTCATTACTATTGGTGGCAGGAGTCGCTTAAATCACCTACTAGAAGGACTCATAAGGAAGCAATAGAAGCTGCAGGTGATCGCTCTGAATGTTCTTGATGTTATTAATACATTCTATGCCTCTCTGATTCGTGCTTAACAATGGAATTTGGGTTTTTCCTGTGTCAGTTCGCTTTATATTACCCACAGCTGACTTAATATATTTATCAGTTAACATGGTTAACAAACTTTTAGTATTCTGCATTTTAGCTTCAAGAAATGATACATCGCCAGAAGTACCATATGAAAAGCAGCTGTCAGAATTAGAAGAGGGATTAGTCCAATCTATTGGTGATCCTACTCGTCGAAGAACTAACTTTCATATGCGTGAATTGTCACCACCAGCAAAACGAGTTCAGACTGGTGGTGAAGAGGGTACTGGTGATAATGAGGATCATATAGATGACCCACAGATCAAGAAATCTGACACAGATGCAAAATGAGTTACATGGGGAACAACTAGGAAATACTGAAGTTAAACTTAGGAAAGCCCTGTTTTTTTTCTTTGGTGATGAACTTTCCCGTTTTCACTACCTGATTTTTACAATTAGAATCTGTTTTAAATAGATGTTTCCAGCGCAGAATTTTATCGCATATGTAATTAAGGAAATAAACTGAATATGTAGACGCAAAAAATGGCTTTGGAAATGAAATCGCGAAGAATAAGACAGAGAACAGGACAAGTATGAAATGCAGAATTTTTTAAAATTGTATTTGCATCTTGACGATTTTATTTCTTCACTCTTTACTGGCAATTGTTAACAGTAGTCCTTTTGTGTTCCAAATTTGAAATTAATTTCATGAACTTGTTTGTTTTATAATGAAATTGTTTCGTTTGGCAAAAATTTGTGTCGTGAAAACATTTTCAGGGAGAAAATAATAATTTTGGTTCACATCATCTTTTGAAGCAAATCGTGTGTTTGTTTCTGTTCGAAATTTGCGCTGCTCATATAATTTCACGATAGAAATTTTTGTTTGTGAGAATCTAATTCTTTGTTTTTTTTATTATCTTTCAAATTTTTGAGATTTTAGTTGTGGACTTTGTTTGAAAAGATTAAGACCGTGTATGCAGAAAACATATAGCGAGTGGAGTTTTTCTGTGATTTAATGCCACTTACATGTATATACATTGTTGCTGAAATTTGCGTTAGTAAGCAAAACTTAACTTTGTGAATGACCACAGACGGTGCTTAAGATTTTCTGCTTCCAACTTCAATTGTTTCCGGTAGATTGATAAGTAATTCAGCGATCTTTATTTCTCTCGCAATGAAATTAATTTGTTTACATTTTTGATCAATGCATATACACTTTTATATAGTAGTTATAACGTCTTCTGTGATGTAAGCACTTTCGTTTAGAATTCATTTAAATGGTTTGTTTAGATAAGAATTCTGTGGTCTTCTCATACTGTTAATCTGGTTACGTTTGTTGAATATGACATTCTTTACTGTGACACTTCTGAAGCGTAAGGTGTTATACTGTCTCTTATCTTCTTCAGCCTATTCTGGTAAATTTTACTTGTTTTAATATTACTGAGAAATGAGGTAATTTTATCAGTTATTTGGAATTTGTTTTAATTTCAAAAAATTGCATTGATTTAGCAGTATTTTTTTGCAGCCATTTCATTTCACTTCGTTACTTATTTCTGTGCAGATGTACGAATTTTTTAGTATTACTTTTTGCTCAGGTGTTTTTTCTTCAACTAATCTATTAATTACAGTGTGTACTTGAGTTATTGGTCCAAACTTCTTTCAGAGTATAATGGGGTTGCTGAGGCAGTGTTTTGAATGAATGGAAATGATATTTTGGTGCGCCTAAATTTAAGAACTGAAAAAAACTGAAAAAGTAAAGTGTAACACATTAGATCTTTCTATGTCATACTATACTCCCAATGTAATGGCCATTTTTACTATCATTTCAAATGCGTTTCAACATGTTTTAAATTTTTAATGAAAGACAAACATAACGAACAGAGCGGAGGGTGGTGAGATTTTTAGATTTAATCTAGGCTTAATGTATCTAATTCTCTCCATGTAGTTTTCGTGACTCATAATTTTACCTACCGTTCGTTGAAGATCTCAGATTATGAAATGTTTGAAGGTTTGAAGGACTAAAATTTTCCTCAGCAACCTCAATTTATTGTTGTCTAAGAACTTCACTCCGGTCTTGATCATTAGTGCTTCCACATGTGTTGTTCATTATTTGTACAAAAATGACTTCTTGGACCTAATTATTCTCTTACAATTATTAACCGGCACCGCTATAGCGTCTCATCTACATTACTCGGGCGCCATTAGCCACATATTATATTTATACATTTGTCCATTTTATCCACTACATATACGTCTGCTTGCTTAGTGCATCAGTTTCGTCTGTTTTTTCCTTATATGGTCATCTGTATAAAACAAGTTATTTGCTGCGGAAAACATAAAAGAAGAACAAATTAATGAACACTTTTACACTTTTTTTAAACGTTACACTTTTTCCAAAAGCTAACATCTCTATGCAATAGAAGCTTCATAGTATTCCTATAGAGAAATTTTAGGTAACGCTTGCGTAATTTTCTTTATTCGGAGCTCTATAGCAGCGCCTATAATGACTATATTGCAATTAATTGTTTACCAACCTCTTAGGGCAGAAGTCAAGCCACGTGTGCTACAACTTATCTGCGATAATTAATTTGTGCTTATTATGGTAATTTATAGTTAGATGATGAATTTAGCAATGTATGAATTTGATGAATGTTTAGTGTGACACATTTATAAAATATACTTGTGGAAATACTGTTTCGAAAAAGCAATTTTTTTGTGCAGGAAATTTGATATTGAAAAATCGGATTTTCTATATTAGGCAAGTAAGCACTTTAAATACCACTTGGAAATAGCATGCCAATGGTATTTCATGAACAATTTCACTCTATCAAATGAACGAGTTTTATTTTTACAAACAGTCATTCCCTAATTAATAATTTCACTTCACTGGTTATTGGAGAAATGAGAATGAAGTTTTTTCAATGATATAAGAACGTTCTTGTTGCGTGTTGTGTCATTTTTTCCAATGTGAATAAACCGAATGTTATGAATGCGACAAACAGGTACGTACGTAAATGTTATTTCCAATGAAAGGTAATTTCAGAGTTTTATTTTTAATAATCCAAATAGTCAAAATCAAAAATAAATACAAATGACTTGATGTGATAATATCTGAAAAGTGTAGGGCTTTTTCTTCTCTCTCTCTCTCTCTCTCTCTCCCTCTCTCTATCGATTTGTCATTGGTTAAATTGAGAGCCTTATGCGTTTGTTGATGAGAGTGACAATTTCGTAGCCAAAGTGTGACGCTACTCTTTCTTTTATTTTTCCTTATATGTGCTACTTAAAAAAAGGCGAAGCGTTATTTACTAAAAAAAATCATTTTATTCCTATTTAGTATCAGCTGCCGTACATTTCTTTTTTTTTATTTTTAATGAAAATTATTTCAAATATCAGGTAGGATATGTCTTGTTGCATAATTTATTTTAAATTCTTCTATTAGTGCAAAGAGAAGGTAACAAATAAATGTGGAACGTGACGTTTCAAAACGTTATTTTACTTTACTTTCTCACGTTAGTATTTGATAGTGTGAATTTGATTTTAATTTTACAAACAATCAAACAAACTCATCCTCCAACCGATCATTTCATTTCACTGATAGCTTTCCTTCTCTTTTTTTTTTATTTTGCTTTTTCTATGAAAAAGTAATTCTGTAATTTTTAGTATTTTGGAAAAAAGAGAAAAATCTTTAAAAAAAAGAGAAAAGTGAAGAAAAAAAAAGAGGAAAATGTTTTTTAATGTTTAAAAGAAATTTTTTTTTTTTGCTACAACTTTGACTACCAAGTAATTTCATCACAGGCAATTATGATGTACAAGATGATGCACACAACTGGAATGATTTTTACACAAATTATTGGGCGTAAATTCAGTCATCAATCGATTTCATGGCGACGATAACAAAAAAAGGAGGAAAAAAACAGGTTGCCATTTTTTTTTTATCAATGTCTTTATTTTTTTTTATCAACGTCTTTAACCATTTTCTCATTACAATTATTTCATCCACTGAAAATCTTTTGGTCATTAAATATTGATATCTGTTTAATGATAGATAAGGAAATGCCACATTTCATCATCTTATGAATGCGACAAATTCATTGTACTTCATTTTCACTACTTTTATTATGATTGTTTGCACATGTGTTATCATTGTTTGCACACTATTATCAATCATCAAAATTCTTTTTTTTGATAGCGTCATTGTTATTTTTGTTACTACGTGAAAAAAAAGTATGATATTTTAAGTTAAAATTTTGTAGATTATATTATAATTCAGGTGATAGAGATAGATCTCCAACGATTTGCAGTTTCAACTACTCGAATTATAAAATTGTGATTTGATCAAATGCATCGACCTAATTTAAAAGATCCGATAGCTGTATTTCTGCTCAAATTTAGTCCGTTAGCACGTTTGACGATTGTGATTTTTGGTGCTGTATTGATACATCTATCACTAGGAACATATCACACTTTCGGTAAGTTTTTCAATCTCTGATTTAACATAATATCAATCAATTGTGTCACAGCTTGTCGTGAACAGCAGGAATTATGTTGGATTTTGAATACTACTTTGATGTTTAGGAAATATGTTACCATATATGGCATCATACATGCGTAACAATACAGATCCGACAATCAGTCATGAAATGTTAGTTTGGATACCTACTTTTCAGGGTAAGTCTCCTTGTAATGTTTAGCATTTTTGTTTTTATAAGAATCTTTAGAAATTTTGTTGATTATGCTTATCAGGAACCAGATAAGCAAAAAGGCCCATAGTAAATTAGATGATCACTTTTTATATTTCTCTTCTAATTCTACTTAAAGAAAAGTTGATTTCGTCATAACGAATTAAATTTTCATATTTCAGGTTGTTTCCCTTTCGCGATGATAATTGGTGGTTTCATGTATGCTAAATTAGGATTGAGGATTTCCGCATTACTAGGATGTACCATCATGACGTGAATGTTTTATATTTAAGGAATGGTAAAATTAAGTTCGGAAAAAGCAAGAGGAAGTAAAAATTCACTAGAAAAGTATCTTGTGAACAATTTTCTGGAATTTTTAAAATTTTTATTGAAGGATAAATTTTATTAAGAAAAAAAAATTTCAGTGCTGGTGTGTTTCTATCCTACTGGACGATCAGGCGATCATTTGTATTATTTTTAGTAACTTATGGGATAATGTTTGGATTTGGACAAGGAATAGCTTATGTTCTTACCGTTTCATGTGCCATCAATGCAAGTATTACTTCTATTTATTTAGAGGTTAAAAATAACGGGCATGTTACTACCTAAAATCTGAATTACATTAATGAATATAATTTTATACGATAATAAGGATGATCTGTTCTATTCGTTTCTTTCCGAGATTTATTAAAGAAAAGTGTCATATTATTTGATACGTTTAAACTTATTTGTGTTTTCTGTCAAAATATTTCTCTTGCTTTCTTGCTAATTTATTTTTAAAAGTAGTATGTTTATTATAATATAATTGATATAAAGTATCATAATTAAGAACCTTTGTATATGCCGCCATTTTATTAGCAATCTGCAGAAAATAGAATTTTATGAGTATTATGTATTATGTAAACTTACAATAGCAGCTTTTTCAGTGGGCTCCAAAAAATGTCGGATTTGTGAGTGGTATTGTAGCAGCCGGTTTTGGCATCAGTTCATCAATATTCGCTCCTCTTCAGACAATTTATCTCAATCCCTTAAATCATAAACCGACTGAATTTGGGTAAGTTTATCAAAAAAACTAATTCTTAATTAAGCTAAAAAAAAATTGATATAATGAAGCTAAAGTCTTCTCAGATTTATCATTTGTTTATCAAACTTATTGCTTTAGCTCTGGTCAACAAATTAAAATTTTAGTCGAAAAGGTTGATAACTGAAAAAACATTCAATGATTTCAGTTACTTCATAGATAGAGATGTTATTGCTCGAGTACCATCCATATTTTACACTTCTGCAATAGTTTATGCAATTATGCAAGCTATTGGCTTAATAGTTATTTGTGATCCTGTTGATGTGGTTAGTTTGAAATATAAAAATTTATACGTTTAATGTTTAAGTTGTATATACAAGAAAGGGAAATTTACGTAAATAATGATCTATGCACAAAACATTGTAAGTTTAATAAATTAACGGTAATTTTTAGGATAGACAATCGAAAGAACTTGAGACGCAAGTTTCAACTTCAATATGGAACTGTTTTAATGTAAGTAATCGTACTTCGCTTTGTACGAAGCAATATGCTTATTCGAGATTACGGACTTGCAGTCAGGGATCCCTAAGGGTTAGAGCTTCCAAATTGATAAGAGCAGATTTAAATATTTTTTATGTGAATTTAGCAATTTTTCCCAAGCATACGTTTTCATAATTGAATACATAATAAAATTGGAGAGAGTAGGGGAGTTTAACTTATAACGAAGACTTATAACTTTTAAAATCTAATTTTTTTTAACCCAATCACTCCAGGAATCGTCGAATGAGGAAATGATAAATTTGTCGACGAAACAGATATCTTTGAGTCCATTACAAATGCTGCGTACTTCGACCTTTTACTGGTTATTTGGTGCTCTGTTCTGTTGCTCATTTTATGGAAATATGTTTTACAATCTCTACAAGGTTAATTACAATTTTACTTCTCTGCTGCAATCTTCTATACCGAAAGCAGGCATTTTGATAAGGCTTATTTATTGATATCTCTTTGTAAGAAATCAAATAGTTCATATCATATTGAACATTTCATTATTTTGAACACTTCACTATTTTTGGAACATGCTAACACTTCTTATACTTCTTTCCTGTTTCTTATCTTCAATCAATTAATATTTGTGAATTTGAAGAATATACCTTTCAGGCATTTGGTGAAACATTCATTGATGATGATATGTTTATAGCTTATGCATTTAGCATAGCTTCAATATGTAATGCTTTAGCTCGTATAGGATGGGGTATTCTAGCTGATCGTACCACTTTTCAGGTTTATTTATTAATAATTCAAAAGTTTTTGATTTATTTATAAAATTTAAAGATTGTTTAATTCAATCAATATCGAATATTCGCTAAAATCTTGTAAGCTTTGTATCATGGGAGTGAAAAATTTCAATTTAAAAGAATTTTTTCCTCTTTTTTTTAAGGTGTCATTGTCAATTGCTACTTTTCTGGCAACTTTATTATTACTAACAATGCCATTTACTTCATTTGGTGGAAAATGGATCTATTTTATTTGGGTAAATGAAGTGATTTTATGTGACAGCCGACAATAAATTCATTATTACTGAAAACTTTCACTGTTTTTCTGAACAAATGAAAATTATGAATCTATTTTTTTTGCAATATTTCTATTTTGTTTTATAAAACTTTGTTAGCTAAGAAAAGAATTCATTTTCAGATGAATCTTATGTTTATATGTGTAGCAGCTACTCATGCTCTTTTCATAACAGCATGTGTGAAATGCTTTGGATCTGATTATAAGTCAGCTAATTATGGATGTTTAATTCTTTCCACCGTATGTTTCTTTACTGTTTGCTAAACTGTCGAATAATTTAGAAAATTCCTTTTTTTAATTCAATATAATATAAATTTTAAAAAATTGTTGCAGACACTCAGCGCGGTATTCTTAGCAATTGGTTGTGAGTATGTTTTAACAATTGTTGGATATATGTCTTCTTTTCTTATTACGGCTTTTTTAGCTTTTACTGGTACGATTTAATTCTGTCATGAACTTCTTATTTAACTAGTATTTCTTTGATTTCTTTGAGGAGGTATATTTTAAGCTCAGAAAAAGAGATTATAAATCGTCTTTCAATAATTAAGGTATTGGATGGTTGTACAGCTGTCTTCTTGATGACTCATAAGTGATATCCTAGCATTAGAATGATTAATTATTGATAATGTGTGAGTGGTAACTTAATAGCATTTTCTTAACGACGCTGAACAATTATTCCCTGTGATACGATTAACGATTCTGACGATGGTCACTAAAATTGAATTATATCTATCTGAAAAAAATTTAGCGTATAATAAATTCATTTAACATTATTAACTATTGATTAATTTATTTGAATTTTAGCATTCCTTTTGGCAGTTACAATGCAACGCACCGCAAGGGGTCACTTCATTACGTGATCAGTTCAAACTGTAATATTGCAAACGGTGATCTCTTGATATTATTGTATGCTTTGCGCTGGTACTAGTAAATATTTCAAACTCGTTGCAGAAGTTTACATTTTATATAGAAATGTGTGATAAATGCTTTGAAAGAAAAACCTGAAACATTTAGCTTTAACTAAATATAAAATACTTACTTCGTATATTAGAAGTGATCATTAAATTTCTACTTCACATGATTTTTCAATTAAATATATTTTCAAATTTCTAAACAATAATCTTAATTTTTTGAGATGGATAAATTTTATCGGAAATTAAACTTTGGTTTCAGTAATAGAGGACGCAAGCAAAAGCATCCATCATGACTTCCTCATCAATATAAACATGCAAATGGCTTTCAAAAAGCACTTTAATTAATTAATTCCTGAAATAGTTGTGTACTCAAAAATAGTTGTATAACATTTAGAACATTTTCCATCACTGCGACAATATACTTTTTTCCAATTCACTCAAATAGCTACGAAAATAATTATTTAAGGGCTTTTTTGATCATTTAAAAAATTTTTTAGAAATTAGACTGTTAATTAGTAAAAGGTATGAGAGGGTGCTAATCGATAACAATGAGAATAATTATCATCGTCCATGGCAAGATATGGTAGCCCTTTATTGATGATCATTTAAATTTCAACAGTTTTTAAAGTATGAATTATTTCTTTGCGTTTTTGTTTTATTACAAAATTGTTGTGCGGGAAA
Source organism: Litomosoides brasiliensis (assembly GCA_013365375.1). NCBI lineage: Eukaryota > Metazoa > Nematoda > Chromadorea > Rhabditida > Onchocercidae > Litomosoides > Litomosoides brasiliensis. The sequence goes on along the minus strand of JABVXW010000173.1, from coordinate 17,451 downwards.
ATAAAGTGTGGCAAAAAAAAGTGGCTAAATTTTTTTAAAATGTAAATTTACTACAATTTAAATGGTTAATATGAAGCAGAGAAAAAATTTCTAAAGGTTTTTCTTTTTCATATCGGTCCCTTAAATTGTATTAATAAAACCTTTAATAGATGTGCACTACTTATGTCTGAGGAGGGTTTTTGAATTATTTTTAAATAATTGAAAACATATTTTTGCCATTTCATTTTCATTACGCTGTCTTTTATCGTTCTTACAACTCTATTTCATTGTAATTTATTTCATTCGTTCACATTTTAATTCTTCCTATTATCATATTCAAAACATTTAGTTTTTATTTTTGTCTGTCGTTAAATTACTGATATGGATAGGTTAGTATTATCAATGAAATTAAATTACTGATATGGTTAGTATTATTTTAGTATACAAATTAATTATCAGTGAAATTAAATTACTGATATGGTTAGTATTATTTTAGTATGCAATTTAATTATCAATGAAACTAAGTTACTGATATGGTTAGTATTATTTTAGTATACAAATTAATTATCAGTGAAATTAAATTACTGATATGGTTAGTATTATTTTAGTATACAAATTAATTATCAATGAAATTAAATTACTGATATGGTTAGTGTTATTTTAGTATACAAATTAATTATCAATGAAATTAAATTACTGATATGGTTAGTATTATTTTAGTATACAAACTAATTATCAATGAAATTAAATTACTGATATGGTTAGTATTATCAATGAAAAAGTAATTAACAATTATAATTTCAAACTTACATAAACTGTGTTTTCGTTGAAAACTTAAATTAATTTCAAAGATGATAATTATCATTTTTAGCTGCTAGCAACACTGTACGAATTGAATCTTTTTCAGCTTATCTGAGTAATATCAGTATCATTAAGAGAAGCAACAAAATATTAATTAAGAAAATTGAAGGATGCATCATTCATTGTTGTCAACATCATCACTTTCATCGTTAACAGATAATGGGAGCACCGATGAGAGTGTATGATAAATTTAAAGTCTTCAAAAATAATTATTGATAACCTAGTGGTATAGTTTGAAAACAAATTTTTTTTTTTTGAATTCTTTTAAAAATTTTAGAAATTTATCCTTTCCATATCTTTTCCATTTTGATTCATTCATTTCTCTTATCAATGCTTTCATTAATTGCAATTCATTTCAGGTAATTTGAACATTTCAGGTAACAGTAGCAAAATTTGCAATTAGCGAAAGTATTCCAAATATACCTGACGATAATTGTAATATGAAAAATAGTGGTGAAATAGCTAAGGATGAAGCAGAGGATGAGGAAAACAGTGCGAATGAACAAGTACTTCGAACAAAGCGACTATCCATGCCATTGTTGTATCAAATGAATTTGAACAAAGTTTTATTCAAAATTTTTCATAATTAAACACTTTTTATATTAGCCGAAAATTGATTACATTTAATTTGACAAGAAAAAAAAATTCCATCTTAATGAAATGTCTTATTGAAAGATAATAACTTTGAATATGAATTTATTAAAAGAAAAAAAAAGATACACCGAAAGAAGAAGGGAAGATGAGAGCTGTGTACGGTAATAAATTTTTCCAACAAAGCCGATAATTGATAAGCCTATTACTGATAAGCCTATTATTTGGTACGATCATTTTTATTTGACAATAAACTTCATTTCTGATATGTTTTGTAGAATAAAAATGTTCGTGGGACTGTTGTTGGTCCATCAGATGAAAATTTTAATCCGTTAAAAGCAAGCGAAAAACTTCGACAAGCTTTAAATGGCCTTGGTATTAATTCAGTTATTTTTTTTTCAAAATCAAATTAATTATGAAAAATATCTGGACGACACTACTACTAATATCTGGACGACACTACTACTAATATCTGGACGACACTACTATATTTTATAATTAATTATGAAATATTGAAATTATAAAATATTGAAGAAATTATGAAATATTGAAATTATAAAATATTGAAAGTAGTAGTACTAGTAGTTCTACTACTACTACTACTTTTACTACTACTATTACTACTCTTTCTGTGCATCATAAAACTTTTTAATTTTTAATTTTTTTTCAATATTTTATTTCTGGGAAAATAATAGATATTTGATATTGAAAAGAATAGATGTAAATATTTGTTAGTAAAAGACTAAGCTATTATAAGGATGGCTTGAATCTTTTAAATGAAATCATACAATTTTACGATGATAGAAAAAGAAGTTGATATTTTAGATACCAATGAGAAGGCAATCATTGAAGTTGCCGTTGGTCATAATAATTTTCAACGTCAACAGATTGTCAGTACGTGTGAATATTTGCACTCCAAGGTGTGCTCCTCTTCAACTAAATAATTTAATTTTAAATTTAGTAAATTTCTTTTTAGCACCAATCATAATTAACATTATAAAATTATGATTAAGCACTGATCAATCGAATAATTCATATTGTTAATGAGATAAATGTTGATAGTTGTAGTAAGAATTAGTATATTCAACTTTCTAGACTTAACTTAAACTTTCGAAAGTACAAAAGTAAGTCTGACGTTTAGTGACATTTGTAATTCAGTACTGTTTAAAGCAAAATAACTATGCACAATAAATGAACTGAGTAAAACTTATTTAAAATTTTTAAAAAAAAAAACTTACTTAAAAAAAAAGAATTAAAATTAGACTTCTCTTTTGTGATAGATAAATGAAATAAAAATATGCACAATGCCTTAGACCGTTGAACTGTAAGTGAAAACTATTTAGGTAGTAATGGATGATTTAAAAGATGAACTTGGCGGATTCTTCTTGGATACTATTTCATCGTTGTTTGTTCCCACGCATTTCTACTTGGCCAATTTAATTCATCAATCACTCAGTGTATGAATGAAACTACATCTTTGCCTTTTTAATTTTGTTTTGAAATGGCAAGTAGGAAAGTAAGAATTTAATGGAAATATTTAAATTTCAGAAACAAAAATCAAATTGTGCCATTGCAGTGGAAATTGGTTGTACACGAACAGCAACAGTATGTATTTAAAATTAAAATAAACAAATTTAGATTCAAATTTAGATTGAAATAAACATAAGCATACATAATGTTTGGATGAGGATAATTCACTTTTTAAAAATTTTCAAACATCAATTACAAAAACTTTAAAGTATTACAGTCATATTTACTGCTAATTGATCTTAACAAAAAAAAAGAAAGAAAATGATTGGTTGAAAAAAAAATATATAAATTAATAAAAATTAGTTGTGCATATAATTTAAAGTTTCAACGATATAATTTGAAATTTAAAAAAAAAAAAACAAAAACGAACAAATCAGGTTTGTTTTTGCTTGAAATCCATTTTACTATTCTACTAATACTGTTTTTTAATTTTTAAATTAATTTATAAATAATTATTTTTGTTTTTTTTCTAACTTACAGCAAATGAAAGCGATTAAAAATGCATATTGCTTATCATTTTCAAACACTCTCGAACGTGATGTTCTAGCGAAGGTGATCATTTTTAAAATAAAGAAATGAAATTGAGAAATTGAGATATGTATTTTAAATTGAGATATTTTTTGAGATATTTTTTTTTTGAGATATTGAGATATTTTTTATTTAAATTGAGATATTTTCAAAGAAATGAAATTGAGATATTTATTCACTGATCAAACTTTTCCACCAATCATATCTCACATTCAGCAACACGTCTGATTTAATTTCAGGTAGAAGGAGTATTTGGTACAATGCTTCAATTGTTGCTCTGTTCACCTCGTGATGAGGAGGAACAGAACACTGAAACTAAAATGTTAATAGAAAAACACGTTGATCTTATCACAAAGGTAATTATGGAAATAAAAAGTATTGAGTGAACAATTCAAATTTAATCATTAATTTCCTAATTAAAATGGAAAATAATTTATAACTGTTTATGCAGTACAATTATCAATTATAAATTGTTCTATTTAATAAATAATAAATGCATTACAGGCGATCGATCATAAATCCATTCATTTATTTAATCAATTAATTTTTCAATTTTAATTAGTAGTTGAGATTTGGCTAAGTGTTAATTAGTAATAATTAAGTGCTCTTTACATCATTGTTGAAGTAACTCTATTACCACTGCGCGTATTAAAATAATTGACTCTTTCAATGACTGAAACTTTGCCAAATTTCTGCTTTGATCGCTCTCTGCTTTGATCGTATGCAAATTAGGTTTGTTGTTATTTCATTGCTTTGAAGTATCATACCTACCTGATTTATCGTACAACCTTTCGATTTAGAACTCAAACGGAATGGATGAGATGAGTCATAATGTGATGCTATTCGAGAAACTTTTCATTGGTCATTCATGGCAGCATATTGCTGCAGTTATGAATAAATTAGACGCTAAATATGGCGGTAATGAACATTTCGTCAAAATGCAAATTGCGCACAATGAAAATATTCCAAGTGATATTAAAAATATGTTACTTACTATAGGTAGATATTTTATTTCTATAAAAAATTTCAAATGAATTACATGTTAAATTTAAGATTTGAAACAACAAAAAAGAACAATTTAATCAAACTTAAAAATCTTAAAAAGAAGATAATCTTAAATTAATTAATCTTAAAAGGGAATCTCAAAAATCTCTTTAATCTTAAAAAGATGTATTATTTAATATAGGTGGAAAAAAAATAAAATACTACAGGTAGGTATTTTATTTTATAAGTTTTCAAATGAATTAGATGTGTTAATTTAAGAATAAATTTTATTAATATTTGAAAGAAAAATTAAACAATTTAATAAAACTCATTTAAGAATGAAAAAAAAACGGCACTTCAATTGATTAATTAATGTCAAAAATTTTTATCAAAAATTAATTTTGTCTATTTTTATTCAATTTTTTTTTCCAGTAAAAATATCTCGTAACACTCAGTGGTATTTTGCTGAAAAATTGCACAATGCAGTAAGCAGTTCAGAACCGGATCATGAAACAATTATTAGGATTATTGTAAGCAGGAGTGAGGTTGTTTACTTTTATTGAAAATTTCATTTTATTCAAAAATGATTAAATTCAGTGTTTGTTTCAATTTAATTTAATTCACTAAAGAATACACTGCCCACTCTCTCTCTCTCTCTCTCTCTCTCTTCCCTTCTTTAACTAGTTCTTTTGCAAAAACAAAAGATTTTGTGGATTTACAATGAGTAACACATCATGGAAATGTTACTATTTCAAATATAAATAGTAAATTCATGTAAATTTAGTAAAATTAATAAATGCAAAATTTGCATAAATAATTTCCAGCTTCTTAAGTGTATTATTATTCATTATAAATTTTTAAAGTTAGTCCTTTTATATTTTTTTTAATTTGTTAAAATTAAAATAAAAGTGAAAATTTACTGAGTAAATTTAATTAAATAAAATTTATTAAAAATAATTTTTTAGATCGATTTATCAGATATCTGTGAAGAGTACAACAAGCATTACAATCATTCGCTCATCTTTGATATTCGGAAAATATGCCACGGTGAATATTACAACTTACTCGCTTCACTTCTCTCCGAACAACAATAATTTTTAATTTCTCATTTTGATATTTTAGTAATATTCCTGTTATTAAGTATATTATTTCCTGTTATTAAGTATAATACTATTATTTGATGGGAAGATTTATTTAAAAATTGTTTAGCAAATTTTTTCCATTCAAATGTTTAATAAAGAGGAATTGAAATGGCCAATATTCCTGACTAATTTGTTCCATATAACTTACTTACTTATAACTTTAACTTTATTACAAGTACTTCTAATGTAATGAAAAACTTACATTCGATTATCATTATCACCATATATTACGTGTTGTCATCAATTATTATATTTGAAATATTTTGAAAATGTAGCGGTGAAATATATTTTGAAATGAAATATATTTGAAAATTAAAATATATTTGAAAAAGTGAAATATATTTGAAAATTATATTTTGAAATGTAGCAGTGAAATGTGTGTTTTGTTCCGCCACGTAGGTGTTATTATGTTCATTGATAATTTTTATGTTATTCAAACAAAGAAAAAAAACAAGAAAAAATTGACAGATAAGAAGTTATGGGTGCTTTGAAATATTTTTTACAGTTATTTGATTGATAAAGAAAAAATTAAAATTATTAAAATTTTGCTATTTTATATTAAAATATATTTTTCAATAAAATTTTTTATGCCTTTTATGATTTACAACAGTATTACTGTTTTACCTGTTTAATTACCTACTACTTTTGTTTTATATTTGTTTTTGGCCTAAAGAAACACACTGTTGCAGCTTTCACACTCAAATTAATTTATAAAGCAAATAAGCAAAATTTAAAATTGACATTGTTTTCACACTTTTCATTTCAATTTTTTCAATCATTTCAATTTCAATTTCAATCTTTTCATTTCATCACACTTCCTTCCCATTTAATCAACCTTTTTGCTATTCTCACTTACTATTATCATTTCAAAAAATGAGCACTGCGCAGAATACCACAAAAGAAATGCCTTAGAAATAAAATAAAACTTAGCTTAGAATAAAGTTCAAATTTATTTAAATATTTTCAGAGCAATTGATATTTTAGAAATTAAATAAAGCTATTTAATTGAAAAACAAACTAATTGTTCATAGTAATTCTTATCTAAAATATTTATAAATTTATGCAAATTTTCTTATATGCAAAGCTTATAATGGAAGAAGTCTATTAAAATACAATTACTGTTTGATACTTTCTAATTTGTAACTGGTGGTGGTGGAATTTAAATTTGCATCTGTGCTGCTAATTCGAATTAGCATTGTGAAGTTTGTATCCAACTATCGATCAAATGGCAAAAAATAAATCGCCAAGTTTGCTTTCTCACATTTAATTTTGCTTAATGTTATAAAATAAATTCTTTTTAAAATATTTCTGTATTTCACACTTCCAGGAATTTTGTAAATGTTCGGAGAAATTTCTTGAAATAATTAACTAATTACATTAGTAAGTTATACTTATGTTAGTTAATTAGCCTATTTAAACAAAAAGTTGTAAATTCTTTAATTAAATTTTTTCCGAAAAAAAAGAGAAGAAAAAATATAACTGAAAAATTACCTAAACTTTTGTTTTGCATTACAAAATTGGCAAATTTTTTGTAATAAATAAAAGAAAATTAAGAAAAAAATTGAATTCGTTTTTTTTAAATATTCAATTTTAGGTATTTAATTGTAAGTTAGTAGTTTGTGTGTGAATTAGGTACATTTCAGTAACCAATAAAGGACCACAGCATCTGGAAAAAGGCTTAATTGTTGGTAAACGTTGGAGAATTATCGACAAGTTAGGCGAAGGTGGTTGTGGCGCAGTTTACAAAGTTGAAGATATTCAAACGTTTGCTAAAGTTAGTGATTGATACGTCGCTCGGAGATTAGTTTGAAAAAAAAGAAAAGAGAGAAGAATTTGGAAAATATTTCAGGCAGCACTAAAAGCTGAATCAAATTTTGTTGAAGGTGGCAGTGTTTTGAAATTGGAAGTACAGGTACTCGAAGATTTCCTTTGATAATTTCAAAATTAATTGTTCTTCCTAAAAAATTCAAAAATTTTATTTCGTAAATAATTTTTGAGTATTAATTGTATTAGTCAGCATGAATTAGACAATAACGTATGATTTCACCTATTAACTGTAAATCTTGCATGATCAGGTCATGAAAAAAGGATAATTAAGACATAGATGAAGGAGGAAAATAATAATAATAATATCTATTTAAAGTAAATTAAGAATTTTTAAAAAGTTAAAATCAAAATTAGAATTTGCATAGATTTAGAAGAGTGAGAAGATTTGTGAAATAAGTATTTAAGATATTAGTATTTAAGATATTATTTAAGATAGTATTTAAGATATTAAGTATTTAAACTTGAAATCAAAAATCTAGAAATTTGCACAGCTTACAGATAAAAATAATAACAATAAAAAAAAGAAGTCATTTGATTGCTTATTTTTTCGATCTTTTTAATTTTCAAATTTTTATAATATCAGGAAAAATTTCATTTTATCTCATAATATCACTAATATCAATGATATCAGTACAGATCCTCAGACGTTTAGAAGGTCGTAAATATGTGGTACAATTATTTCAATCGGCCAAAAAGGAAACGTTGGTATTTTTTTTTCATCCTATTCTTGCTTTTTTTTTTAATATTTTTAAATTTTAGTAAAATTAAATAAAGAAGAACTATGGTGCAAGAGAAGCATTGATCATTAATTTTGAAATTCTTTAGTGTCAGCCAGGTTCTGTAATTGTTGTTACCGTATGTTAACTGATAATAGGCTAATATTGTTACCGTACATTAACTGATAATAGGCTAATACTGTTACCGTATATTAACTGATAATAGGCTAATATTGTTACCGTACATTAACTGATAATAGGCTAATACTGTTACCGTATATTAACTGATAATAGGCCAATATTGTTACCGTATATTAATTGATAATAGGCTAATATTGTTACCGTATATTAACTGATAATAGGCTAATATTGTTACCGTACGTTAAACTGATAATAGGCTAATATTTACTTACAGATATTCGTATATGGTGATGACACTTCTAGGACGTTCTCTCAATCAACTGTTTAAACAATATCCCATATGTACTATTTCAACGCAAGTTCGAGTTGGAATAAATATTTTACACGGTCTAAAACAATTACACGAAGTTTGTTGTTTCCAAAAAAAATTACAAATTAAAAAGTTAAAAGTTAAAAAGTTAAAAAAGTTAAGTTATAAATTAAAAAGTTAAAATTTAGAAGGTATTTATCGTATTGATTATGTATGATTTGAATTTTATGGTGAAATAATTTTAAGGTTGGTTACATACATCGAGACGTGAAGCCAGCTAATCTTGCCATCGGTCGACGAGGTCAAGCAATTCATATCATTCACATTCTTGATTTTGGCCTATCACGTGAATATGTTGTACGAGATAATGGTAGTGTTAAATTACGAATGCCCAGGACAAATACTTTATTTCGGTTCCTATTATCTTCTTTTTTCTTCTAACACCATAAATATCCCATAGGTAGGTAGGTAATAGTATAAGTGATGACGTAAGTAGCGTAAAATGAATTATATTCATTTAATTTTTTTTTAAAGTCAAAGAAATTTATAATAAATTTGAAACAAATAAATTTTATTGATCGTCGTAGTCCATTTGAGAGGAAATAAAATATCAGCATAATTCAAATTCAATCTTATATTTCATTGCGTAAGTTAGCATAGATTGAAAATATGACAAGATCTTCTCATTAGCTACTTTAGTTCTGTTCCATCTTTGTAATAGCTGAAACTTGAGAGTCAAAATTAAATTATAGCGGTACAATAAGATATTGCTCCGCTAACACCCACACACGTAGCGAACAAGGTCGACCAGATGATTTGTGGTCAATGGTGTATGTTTTGGTGGAAATGCGTGGTTCCTTACCATGGGATAATATTCGGTGCGCCTTTTCTTCACCTCATTTTTATCTTTTTAAAATTTTAAAAAGTTTAGTTTCAGTTTATTTTCAAGTGATTATTTAGCAAAATTAAATAATTAAAAAATTTTTAGTGGTAAGGATGCAATTGGTAGGGCGAAATTTCAAACGCTCGACACGACATTGTGCAAAAATAGTCCTAAAGAACTTCTTGATGTTGGATTTTCGGTTTTTTTTTAAATAAAATTTATTAGGTTAACTTTAAAAGTTCACTGAGTAATTTTATTTTTCATTTTTCGTTTTCATTTTGTAACTTTTAGCATTCATTTTATTCAAATTGTTTTATCGAAAAAAAAACCAAAATTATTAAATGTTGAAATTTACGGTTGAAATTTTAAATTGCTAATATTAAATTTTGAAATATTTTGCTATTTGTTTTTTGTAAAGATTACAGCACATCTTCGAACATTGGATTATTACACACGTCCTAATTACTCCTACATATATGAAAGATTATACGAAGTGATGAAGAACTGTAATTACAAGTAAGCGTGCATCCTTATTATTTTAAAATGTAAAAAAAATGAAATGATACGCGTAAGTGTACATTAAGCAAGACAATTTGTAATTTTACGTGAGATTTTTTTTTTTAAATTAAAAATTTGATTAAAGTTCAAAGTCATAATTGAAGCCATTTTTAACTTTTCCAGTCTTGAATTAATATGATTAGAAAGTGTAAAAAATTTCAAATTTAATTTTATAGCAAATAAAAAATTTAATTTAATTTTAAAATTAAGAGTAAATTGTTACTTTTATTTGAATCAAACAGGAACTTATATTGTAAGGATATGATTGTACAATTATCTATCTTATCAGATTCAGCGATCCATATGATTGGGAGGAACAAACTGCTGGTCCTATCAGTTCGGTCAGGAGAGGCTTAACATACGTAAGCCGATCGCTCTCACGAATACGTTCTCATACACCAACATCAGTTGATATGTAATAATATTTTATTCCAAAAAAAATCTCTTTCTGGTTTTCCTTATCCACCATGGTTTTAGCCTTATCATAATCAATACTCAAGTTATCATAAATCATTAGTTGATAGCTATGATCTAATAAGTCATAATTTTGAATTGTAAAGAATTCTTTTAAAAATGTATTTTTATTAATGCATTCATTTATCTAGTCATTTTCTTGCTATTTTTGATCACTTTTTCTTTACAATTTAAAATTATGACTTATTAGATCATATTTTTTTTAATTTATTTAACTAAACAAAAATATTAATTAAACTTATTAGATAGATCGTATGACTTATTAGATCATATTTTTTTTAATTTATTTAACTAAACAAAAATATTAATTAAACTTATTAGATAGATCATATGACTTATTAGATCATATTTTTTTTAATTTATTTAACTAAACAAAAATATTAATTAAATTTTGATTGTAGCATTAGCGAATCAAAAACTGCAAGAAGTGAAGCGTGTTCGGGAACAACTTCAAAAGCAATCAATGAGGATCTTTTTACGCAAGCAGACTTTGAAACTAATGAAACCGGATTTTAATGATAGCCTGCCTATCTGATGTCATTCATGACCTGTTATTATGTTTTCATAACGTCAAAAATATTGTAATTACGCATATTTTAATTTAGAAATATCAAAAGAAAAAGAAATCCCTCATTCTTCCAAAAAAAGATTTTCTAGGAAGAGAAAACTGAGGTTCTGCAAAAAACAAATGATGCTGTCTGTGTAAAATTTAAATTTTAATTTGATTACTGCAACTGAACCACTCAAATCGATCGTTGAATTTTCCTGTGAATTTTGATTGATTTCGAAATTACAACAAGCAAACAAAGTTTTGCATCTTTCTATTTTTCAGTTTTGCATCTTTCTATTTTATTTCAAATTTAAAATTTTGCATAAATTTTATCACTAAACTCTAAGCGTTATCAACATTGCCAAATGTTCTATAAAAAATTTCTTTTCGGAATTTAATTTGGAAAGCAATTTTAAAGATTCCGCACTGGTATGATCACTCTTCCGGTTTGTAATTTTCTGTTTGATAAGACAAGCTTAATAAAGTTTTATGCAGTAGTGATAATCATTGGCAATAAAATCACTAATAATCGATAATCAATAATCAGTAGCGATAATTACTTTACCAATTAGTATAGTAGAATTATGTCAGTTTATCATTTCATAGGTAGGCTGTAGCTAACATCCAATTAAATAAAGGATAATGAAGAATCATTTGCACCTGTGTCATTATCACGTCTACCGGTAGTATGTCACATTCAAAAGACACCTCCACCAGGTTTCTCCCAGTCATATGGAAATTCCTGGCATCCCATAGTCTGAAATGATTGACGCATAAGTTGATAAATTTGTTGATATGGTGGTTGATCGTAATATTTAAGTCCGTCAACAATTTGCATAATTTGTCGCAGCTCTGGGGCGCAACCACCCAGTAGTTCGTTTATTGCTGGTTCAAATCGACATCGTTTCTTGTATTCGCCAACCTGAAATAATATGTCGGTATGCGTAAAAAAAACGTCAATATTTCACGGCAAAAAGTATTATTGCCGTTTTTTTTCTGTTTGCATTAAGGATAGAAAGATAAGTATGATGATGAGAGAAAATTTTGAAACAAACTTGATTCATATCAGCGATATTTTTCCACGGTAAATTTCCGGTAGTAAGTTCAACTTGCATATAAATCCACGTTTCAACGTCATCTTTACGACATAACTCACGTTGAAGATGACATGATATAGGCGCATAACGTACTGTACCACGAAAGCCAGCTGCTGCTCTTGGCTTACGAATAACATTCTACAAAAATAATTTCAACTTATATAAATTTCTTATCATATTGATGTGTTTTTCCTCCTCTTAGATTTGCTTACCTGAGCATTGGTGAATTTCCGACACATTCCGAAATCAAGCACATAAACTTTTCGTAATTCATTTAATTCCGGACGACCAATTGTATAGTTTCCGGGTTTTACATCCCTTAAAATATGTTTGTTGCAATTAATTGTATAAGAAAGGAGGAGCACAGGAATTCTAATAGGATTGCGATTACGGTATGAAATTCGGTAGGAATGATTTATTGATGAACCTGTGAAGATAACCAATCGCGTGGAGATCTTCCAGTGCTTCCAGTGCTTGAATTCCAGCCCCAAGTGCTGTACCCATTGAAAGATGTTGTCCTGGGCCAGCTTTACGAAGATCCTAAATCTTTTAAACTTTTTCAACTTCTATAGCACCTCAATTTTTAGCATTTATTTTTTATCATTTTTTTTTTGATTTTGTTTTTAGCATTTAGCACCTCACTAATTAATAATAACTAATTAATGATGTATGTCACCTGCAAACTTTTGCCCACTAAAGTCATTACGACATAATTGAATGTGCCAAAACGTCCTTTGTCTTCAATTTTGCAAAAATGTCGATTGTTACGTTTATTCAGTTCAGTGAGTACAAATACCTCCATTTTAAGTACCTGAAAAAGATCATCCACGTAGCTGATGATGATGATGATGATGATGATGGTGATGATGATACTAAAGTTTAAATTGAACTTGAAAGATATTTATTTACAATGAAAATACCTGAATCTGTTCGTTGACACCTTCAACTTTCAATGCATACTTTCCGGTTGGATCTGATACCTATGATAGAGAGAGAAAGAGAGAGAGAGATGTTTTAAATTAATTTTGAATAAAAATTTTGTTTCTCCTCAATGCTTCTTCTTTACTTTACAATAATATTTTTTGAAAGTTCAATTTTGTTTTTTTTAAACGAATTTATAATAATCCAAGAATATACCAAATAGACAGCTCCAAAGCCACCTTCACCAAGCTTCTTATCAATATGCCAACGATCAACTTGATCACCAGGATTAAGCTGCACCAGTTGTTGGGCCATTTCAGCTTTCGAAGCTACCGCACCTCCCTATGTCTTAATTCTATAATCTTAAAATAATCCTTTTCAATCATCTTCAGCTACTTTTATAATCTTTTTTTTGCTGCAACAAAATTTGCATGACATTTGAAATTTCATATTTTTCATTCAGTAATTCAGGAAGAAAAATTGTCATCATTTAGTGTATCAGAAAAGAAATCTGCGAAAAAAAATTATGCAAATTTAATTTGTTAGCGTTTTGTTTTCTTTTTTAAAATTGTTGAAAGAAAAATGAGAAATATTTTGCGCAAAATTAGTTAATCCATGAAATTGTAAATTTTTAGTTAATCATTCTTTTCCTTTATATTATACAATTTAATTATTTTATCATTTGAAGTTTGAGTTAATATAATTTCATATCAGTTAACTTACTACGATATATTTGTAATATATCACTTTGATGCAATTTAGCTGGAAAATAAACCAACAAGGCCATGCAGCACATGGAAATACCTACTACAACAACTGTCGTGCTCCATTCCAATAAATTCCAAATAGATATTCGAAATGGAATACCAAAAATAAATTTGGTAATCATTTTTGAAACGAATAAGTAGGCAATATTTTTGATGACGCCGACATAAAATATATAATAATAATAATTTATGACCTCTTTTTCTCTCTTCCTCAATTGAAGCAGTTCACTTTGAGGTATGTGAATAATATAAAATATTAATATAAAATATGAATAATATAAAATATTAAGAAAATTTTTTCTTTTTAAATTAAGGAAATAATACGTTGATGGCTGTAATACAAAAAATATTCGCACAATGAACAAATAACACTATTTCTTGAAATGATATTTTTTTTTAAATTTCAAATCCTAATGAAATGCTTCACTAATTTTACGCTCCTCGTTGTTCATGAAATTGATACTATCGTTTAATGACGGTAGAAATATTTTCAACTATCTGATAAATCAATTAATAATTAAAAATTTTTTTTTTCTTAAATTTACAACGACTAATTTCTCCATCGGATATAGGAAGAATTCCCTACCGCATATGAATGGGACCAATTCCTTGTCGGATATTGCCACAGATGAAATGTTAAACAAATTTATGGTTTCTTCTTTTTTTAAAAAAAAAAAAATTTATTTCAGGAAAAAAGTCATCCAGAAAACAGCATAAAATTGATTTGATAAACAATTAAAATGAACAGATTAGAAGTCTGGCATATTGCAAAAAGTAATTTTCAATAAACCCATCGCAGTACAATGTAATTGTATAAACATTAAAAGAAGATAATTCATCTGAAGTTAATAGATGAGAAAAGAGAGAGAGAGAGAGAGAGAAAGAGAGAAGAATTGACAAAATGGAAATAATTTGAATATTTTAAAATTGATGGCAGGTTAGTAAGAAATTGAAATATGAAAACAAATAAAAATTAGAAATGAAAGAAATGATTGCAGAAAGGAGGAGGAGTACTACTGAATAATTATGCAATTTAGAAAAATAATTTCCAGTACGAATAAAAATTTTAAAAAGAAATTATAGAAAGAAAACGTATGAAATTCAATATCAAACCAATTAATTTAAGAAAAAACTTAATAATTTCAAAAAATTATTTTATATACAAAAGAATGAATGAAGCATTTTTGGTGAAAGTTTTGCTTGCAACTTACTCTTCCCATATCATTGATTAGATTAGTTAAAAAGCAGTACAATTCATGGTAGACTTGAAATATTTAAGCAAAGAAAAAAATATTTTTTTTTGCTTTGTAAAAGTTTCAATTTATTTTTGCGTTTTTTTTTCGTAATTCAATTTAATAAATTAATTTTTTGGTTGAAAAAGCTATCTGTAGTAGGTGGTACTCCCTTAATAGTAATCGTTCGATCGCTATTTTCTGTTCAGAAAAAGAAAGATTCAAATTTAGAAATCATTACATTATTAAATGTCAAATTTCATTTTCCTAATAAAACTTCCTCTCATAATAATAGGAATTTTCCTCCTGGAAAATACTGCAAAAAAAAAGGGTCTGTTTTTTTAAAGGATGCAAAAATACGATAAATAGCAATGCAGTATACAAGTATACATATATGATCGTGATTTATGATTATAAAATACATATACATATATATATATAACCATAACTTATGATTAATGAAACGATAAGTTATCATAATATTTCCCTTAACGATGAACAGAAGTTGCTACAGTGCAGTAGGGGTGAAACTGAAATTATCATAACTTTACTCGGATAGTTAGTGAAGGATATTTCTGTACTTAGATATATATAACAAACAGTTAAATAGCATGTTTTTTTAAAAAAGATATTACAATTTATGAAAAAGGAGACACGGTATGTTCGAAAAATTAATTTCAAATATTGGTGGAAAAAAAAAGTAAAATAATTTAACTGTGCCGAAAGAGATGGATTGTATGTGACTAACTACCTGTAGCAGGAATACTCTGTCATACTTATCAAGCTTAAGCTTATTAATTTAAATAGACAAGTTTTTATAAATCAAAATAACAGGCAAAATCATATAAATTTTGCACTGATAATGCTGTTTTCAAATCTTACATAGCAGCTTGTAGGATTGAAAAGGAGTTTTTTTTTTAGAATACCTTAAAATAGTAGTAGTAGTTGTAGTGGTAGTAAGTGTAAAGTAAGAATTTTAAATTTTCCTTAAAAAATTTTAATATGCGAGAAAAAAACATTCCAAAATTATTTTTGGATTCAGAAGTTTTATAGCAATTTATTTGAAAATTTAAAAAAATATATATATATATATGTGTGTGTAAATATATACCAAATGTCAAATATTATTATTTTCGTCATTTCTATCTTTCTCTCATCAAATTATTATTTCAAAATATTGCTTTTCGTTGATAGTAAAAAAAAGGAGAGAGAGTAAGGAAGAGAGAATTTTTTTTTTTTAAAAAAATACATAAAAATAAGGCGAGAGAGAGCTAAAAATATTGAGCATTTAAGAGGGAAAAGGAAGAGAGAGAGAGAGAAAGAAAGAAAGCAAGAAAGATAAAAGAGAAGAATTTTGGTGTTGCAATAACAATTATTATTTAAAGAAATAGCAAGAAAAGGAATCATTTTTAGGACTGAATGATTTTTTTTTTCTTATACAAATTATAAATACTTTTACTACAACAAACAATGCAAATAAGCTGATCATTAAAAATAAAAATTAATTTTTAAAAATAAACTTGAACTTGTAAAAAATGAGAAAAATATGCAATAAAGTTCAAACGCATATGCTATGCTAATATGATCAGCTTCATGCAACAATAACAACGAAAAAAAAGACAAAAACAAAAATATTATGTACATGTATATAAAAAACAAATGTTAAAATATGTTTTATATATATATATATATATATGTATATATGTATACATACACTCACGCACACACCCACGCACGCATAAGATACACATACAGCAGAATTATGTACAATATCTGGTGTTTATAAATAATGCATTAAGAAAAATATCCATATTTGATGATCGGAAAAAGAATTAAAGAATGGTCGGATTTATAGTAGATTTTCTCCAGTATAGGATAGTAGTTTGGGAGAGATTTAAAAAAAACAGAAAAAAAAATACTGGAAGGAAAAGAGTTGGAAAAAAAAGATTCACTAAGCTCGCAAGACATGTTACAGCTTGGCAGTCCCAGAGAAAGAAAGAAAAAAAAAAGCATAAATTAAATTATCACTTATACAATCAATAAAAAAATAAACATTGCAAATGCTTTTTTTTAAAAATATATATTCACAAATAAGACCATCTTCTCTTTAAAAGGAAAAATAAAAAAATAAAAGCAGCTAAATTCTCTTGCTTCTTTTTTTCACAACAATTTACTACTAAGTTAATGTTAATTGATAAAAATTACTGATGATAAAGTGTTAGAGAAAAAATCTTTCAACTAATTAAAACTATCATTAATTATTTTAATTTCATCATTTACCCAATTCAATAATATTGCAGTTTCCTTTCAAAGTTTATATATATAAATATATAAATATAAATATAAATATATATATATAT
>JABVXW010000172.1:0-115426 GCA_013365375.1 Litomosoides brasiliensis | reverse complement strand
ATAATAATAATAATAATAATAATAATAATAATAATAATAATAATAATAATAATAATAATAATAATAATAATAATAATAATAATAATAATAATAAATAATAAGTAACAATTTAAAATTGCTATTTAATTCACCGTAAAATTAACCCACTCTTTATATCTCTTATTATTATTATTATTATTATTGTTATTCATACTTTTATAGTTGTAATTAAATTTTACTTCATTTAATCAGTTAGAGAAAAAGGTAGGAAAATACTAAAAAATAAACAGTATTTTTCGATTGACAATATTCTTAATTAAACAATTAGTAATCATACAAATTAGTTCAATCCTTTTTTTTGCTCATTTTCAATGATTTTGAAAAAAACATCGAAATTCTCTACAGCGATTAAATGATTAAAATAGTTTAAATCGAATTTCACTGAATTAAATTATGATAATATGTTAAAAATTAGATTTATATGAAATTCCTAGCAGTAACTGAAGGAAAAAATGGATTATTTTTCCTCTAAAATGGTAATTTTTTATTTTTTTTTTTACAAAATTAGCTTTATAATTTTATATTTTTAACATTAAAATTATAAAATTGGCGTAAAAACAAAAAATTGCGCAACATTTTGACAGAAGAAAAATGATATTTTTTTCATCGTTTCTAGTATTTTAACAACTCTGCAAATTATGATATGATAATTTTGTTTGCATATCATTTCCACTGTCAACTGACCAATTCACTTTTGCAATTCCCACAATCATTTCCTATCACAGCGCTTTTCCCATAAAATATTTTGAAAAATTTTTTGAAAATTAAAACTTTAAAAAATAAAAATCAACGGAGCAAAATAACCATTGGTCATTTGGAAATTGAACAAAAAAAAAACAAGAAAAAAAATGAGGCCATTGAATAAATTACTAAATATAATTTCATTCTATCGGTGCGAACACTATTTCTTCATTCACTTCTCAAAATGGTTTCGTAAGGCCTATTTTTGAAAAAAAATTTTTTGCCTAAAAATAAAATTTTCTTCGTTTTATTTTTGTATTTCAAGAATAGTTAGAAAGTAGTTATTTTAATTTGTAATTAAAGATGTGTACCTCATTTCTAGTTATTTCGTAATATTAGTGGAAAATTTTGGAAATATTTTTATTATTGTAAGTCAAAACGTTTGATAATATTTTTTGAATGACTAAATTAGATACTGTTTAATTAAAAATAGCATTTAGCGATAGTTAATATTGGAAATCAATTTTACTTCGCTCTCCCTATCTTCCGTTTGATTCATTTCTTCATTTAAATTAAATGTCAAAATGAATGAGTAATAATTTATTCGTTCTACAAAAAGAGTGCAAAGCAGGTAGTGAACTTAAAAAATGAAAAAAAATAAGAGCTATGAAATCGTCATAAAATAAAAAATGGAAAATATTAAATTTTTTTTTCATTTTATATCTAATTTAGCAGAAACATTCCTCAAGTTTAATTTCTGATGAAAATTTTGTCAAAATTTTTTTTGCTATTTTATTATTACTACTATTATTGTTATTGCTGTTAATTAGAAAACACGAAACAAATCATAAGTACTGTTTCTTCCAATTCCAATTCTTTTTATTTTACGCCATCCACTAAATCCTGCAACAAATTACTAATTAAAATATCCATTAATTGAAATAATGATGGTTTCCAATAGTTGGTAGATCCCATTAATTAGTTATTTTCTTTAATTTTCAAAAGTAGATTTGTCATTGGCTGGAATTAGAATTTTGCTCTTTGCTTTTCTTTTATCTAATTTCATTTTTTCATTTATTAAATTTCATTTTTGCAGTTCATTGTTTTCACTACTGAAATTACTGTTTTCCAAAATTTCATGCCATGCCTGTTGTTGTTGAAAATTACCAATCTCTTCATTCCTTATTTAAATTCCACTTTTTTTCTGTTATTTTTCTTTCTTTTGCCAATTCTATATTTTGTTGCTTTTATTATGCAATAAATCAAAAGACAAAAAAAAAATGAAACTGTATAATTAATTTTTTTTTCTTGCCTTACTTGATAATACAATGGAGAAATGAAATAAGAATTGCATTGAATTTTTAAATTTTGTAAAATTATCAAGAACATATCGCAACAAAAATTTCTTTCACTGTTAATAATAAATTCACTTAAATGAAATTTTATTTTGTAACAAATTTTTTAAAATAAAAAATTTTAAAAATTTTTTACTCCTTACTTATTTATTCAATTTTTTTTTTCACATTCATTACATTTTACATTCTGCGCGCGGTGTTTCTTTTTTGCTTTGTTGCATCGATGACGAATAATTTCTGATAATAACAGGAAGAGAAAAAGGCGAAAAAAATATTTTACTAATTGAATGAATCATAAAAATATTTTTTTTAAAGAAAAAATTATTTTGGTAAGAATTTTTTTTGTGTGAACGCTGAAATTATTACTAAGCAGTTATATGGGATGATTTTAATTCCTGTAAATCGATAAACTACAATGATTAATTTAGAAAAAATGAGTAAAGTATGAAATTTTTTTTTCTTTCACTCTTTTTCTTTCGTATCATTTTTAACGAAGCTTACACGTAGTCTTTTCATCCCTTGTTTTTTTTCATCATTTTCTCCTCTTTCTTCAAATTTTCTTTTCATACATACACAGAGAGAGAGAGAGAAAGATTTTTCAGTGTGAATTTACTGAGAAGAATAATTACATCATACATTTTAGTATTCCTTTCCTAAAAAACTAAAGTATTTTCAGTATTTTACAGACCTGTTTCTGTCTTCCTTTACATTTAAATGTTTCCAAATAGAAAAATTTAATTATTTAATTTGTATACCATTTGTATTGGTTGTTATTTATGCTATCGTATCGTTGGCATCTACTGTCTTACTGCTCATAAGTTAATTAATAATTAATAATATTTTGTTTTAATCAATAATATTTTATCACTCATATCTTAATTAATAACATTATTTAATAATATTTGATTATTTATGTTTCAATTAATAGTGCTGTATTATTTTAATTAATAGTATTGTATTATTTTAGTGTAATATTAATAACAATAAGTGCTATTCAATATATTCATTTGTATTGCACTTTCCTCTTACTTATTTTCTTGAGAATTTATTATTTCTTAAGAATAAGCAAAAAAAAGAAGTTAGTCTGTTTTGTCTTATTTAACGTATTATATTATATATTTTTTTCATATATTTATAGTATGGCTAAAAGTTTGCTTCTTTAAATACTATTGAGAATATGAAATTTGAAATTTAATTTTTTGCAATCGTACCAATTTGTTATTTCAAATATTATATGAGAGGATTACTGTAAACCAATTCTGTTGTTCTCTCATTTGAATATTTGAAAATTTTCATCCCTTCAAACTCATACATTCAAATTAAGTCATCTTTTTTTTACGAAATAATTTGTCGCTTTGCTATCGCCAGTAATTCCTTTTTTTTTAAATTTTGTACTAAATTCGAAATATGGAAATATTCTGCATATTAAAAATGCTTCGTTAATGCAAGGTGTTCTGCAACATACCGGTTATTTTAATTAAATTTAAAAATTCTGAAATTCTACGATTTCGCAATTATTATGTGCTGCTACGCTGATTACTTCAATTTTAATTATGAAATTGAAATTTTGCAATAAATTGTTTGCATAAAAAATGAAGAAATAATTAAAAAAGCATAAAAATAATGATAGAGAAGAGATTTTGTGAATTAATTATAAAGTGCTCTCTAAAGAAAACTTTTGCTACTCGACGATTTCGAATGCAATATTACATATTATGTAATTTTATTTTTCTTCACATTCAGTACTTGTGAAATATTTTTTTACATAAATTTATTAAAATATTTTTTAATTTAATTTGTCATTTCCTTCTTTCTCTCTCTCTCTCTCATTCTTTGTGCTAAAGGAAAAAAGAAAAGTGATAAATGTCGAATATATTGAAAGACTTGTTTTTCCTTTTAGTTAACCCATACATAATATATATGTAATCGAAAACTAATTTTTCTTTTCCTTTACTTTTGAAATGCAAAAAATTGAAATTTTCATTTTCGCCTTAATGTATGTCCGAATTGAAGGAATAATTAATTTACATTTCACATCAGTCATTTCTTTACAATAAATGAAAAAAAGCAAAAGAAAAAATTAGGCGAAAAGCATTTTACTAAATGCATACATTTGCATATACCTTTATCATTTTTACTATCTAAAATACAATTAGCTTAATTAGCAAATATATAGCTTAATTTATTGATTCTATGCAAATTAACATATATTCAATTCGATTTGTTGATTTATGCAAATTGTCATATACTAAACACATATTAAATTCAATTTACGATTTTATGCAAATTAATATATGCTAATTTCAATTTTTTAATTTCACACAGATTAACATATGTTAAATTCGATTTATTGATTTATGCAAATTATCACGTGCTAAACACATATTAAATTCAATTTACGATTTTATGCAAGTTAGCATATGCTAATTTCAATTTTTTAATTTCACACAAATTAACATATGTTAAATTCGATTTATTGATTCCATGCAAATTATCATTACACCAAATATATATTAAATTCGATTTATGATTTTATGTAAATTAGCATATGCTAAACTCGATCTATTAACTTCATGAAAATTAACATATATTCTGTTTGATTTATTAATTTCACGCAAATTAACATATATCGAATTCAATTTATTAATCAATTGTGATATATATAATGCATATTTTGTTTATAAATATGATCCATTTGAAAAAAAAGATTAAATTTAACCTAATGATTGCAGTGATGTGCATATTAAATTTTGTGCATTAATTGCTTTGCATACAAATGCAATAGCGGAAAATTCACTAATTTTTAAATTAATAAATGCATGTGCAACAATCTGTATTAGTTTAAATTAAATTATCCCAATTTTTTTCTTCCCTCTCTCTCTCTCCTTTTCTTTGCTTTTTTTCTCATTCGTTCATTTCATTGATTTCCTTTTTTTTTACTATTTCGTTTACTTTAGAAATAGAACAAAAATTTTCCCATCTCTTTCTATTTTTTTCTTTCCTTTTTTTTGAATTTTTGTCTATTTTAATCTTCAAACACTCCGAATTTTTTTTTTCTCATAGCTTTTCTTTTTCAAATAATCATTTCCTCCATGCCTTTCTTCTTCCGTCAAAGTAGCAGGCTTAGCATAATAGGCCCTAGCAAATAAGTCTTGTCTTTTAATGCTTCACCGATTTCTTCGAATATTCAAATTTATCAGAATTTATGAAAGATAAAAAAAAGAGGAGGAAGAAGAAGAAGAAGCAGCGAGAAAGCTTTTTCATTTTACCTATCATATATTATTGATAGTAATAAAATTGTGCGCAAAAAAAAAGTGAAAGAAAAATTAATCGTAAAAATCGTACGTCCACACATCTCAAAAAAAAAAATATAGGCTTCTAAAAAAAAAGAAAAAAAACTTCTTACATTGTAATTTACCTTACCTTAACATTTACTCGTTTTTTTTTCTACATTGATAGTAGGAAAATGTGGCGGAACGGAATAATTTTAGAAAATTTTTCAAAAAAAAAATTTCATTCGTAAACTTTAACAATAGTTGAAGAATTTTGTTTTAAGGCGTTGTTTAAAAAAAAATTTTCAATTAAGGCGACAATTTATAGGCAAAAAAAAGAAAACAAAATTTTCACTTTTATCAATTTTGTGTGTTTTTTTTGCCTGCTAACGTACGCGCACTTTTAAATTATTGCGTCGTTTTTTTTTCTTGCAACAATAAAAAAACTATCTGAGATAATTTGCAAAATGTATCATTGAAATAAAAAAAATAAAAACGATCGATTAGAGAGATGCAACGATTAGGAAGATGCAACGATTAGAGAGATCCAAATTTTTTTTGATCATTTCATGCATAATTAACAAAATTATAATTGATTATAAAATAAGCCGAAATAGTGGAGAAAAAAAAAGTGGAGGAAATGAAAAGTGAAACAAACAAAATTTTTTGATTGCTTTATTTTTCCACACAAACAAAAAAATAAAATAAAAAAAATTTCTTTAACAAAAAAAAGACAAAAAAAATATATAAAAATACATGCCTATCTATTTTACACATTGTAATGAATGGATCAAAATTATTAAATGATTTTTTTATTTTTGAATAATTACAACTAACTAATTATCTTTTCTTTTTTTTTTCTAAAATACAAAAAAAAAACTTTCTCTTTTTGTCTGAGAAAATAACAAAGAATGAGAAATATAAGGAGAAAAGAGAAAAAAAAAATGAAAAGTAATCATTTTTAGGTACAGAAGTTTGAATTATACAAATTTCAAGGACATCTTTTTTTTTTCTCTGTCTGTCATTCTTATTGCTCACTTACTCTCTCTCTCTCTCATCTTCATTATTATTTCTCATTCATCATTTTCGTCATCATTACAGATGTCCGTTTTTCAATTTTCATTTTTTTTTTTTAGACAAAACAGGAAGAATGAAAAAAAAAGGAATGGACGGTAAATGGTAGTTATAGGGTAGTTAGCCTCTTCTATCATGCAAATTATATTCTCATGAAGGAAATTTAATTTTTTTTTGACAGGTATATGTGTGTATGCATGTGTGTGTGTGTGTGTGTGTGTGTGTGTGTGTGTATGTGAAATGTACACACATAGCAATGATTTATGCATGCATGCATGCTTATTGCAAAAATTTAAGGTGGATGATGAAAAAATGTAAATCATTTTTCCATTTTTTCAAGGTTTTAATTTCAAAATTGCATTATTCATCTTCCGTCTCTCTTCTCTTCCATCTTTTGTCAATTTCAATTCTTTCTAAATTTTACCGTAAATTTTTGTTGTTGCTGTTCATTTTTTAATTTTTCATTATTTTGTTTAAAACTTTTTCATAGAATTTCGACTTTATTTTCTCGTAATTTACTATTACTAAAACTTAATGCTATTAAGTAGAAAAATTAGTTTATCTTTATTTTATACTTTTGATGATAAGTTTTTGATATGATTTATACCTTTTACACAATTATATTTTATATGATAACCTTACCTATCGTTGTCGCTGTGCAAAATCATTGCTAGCATAACGCTCAAATGACGATTGACTTAGTAATTTTAGACGTATAAAGTAATAATAGTGATAATGACCATAATAGAACTAATAGTAGTGATAGCGATAATAGTAACAATAATGATAGGTAAAGAAAATTTTTAAAAAAAAATTAATAAATAACATAATTTAATTTTAGTTTGATTTGTATTTTTTTCATCACTCCTCTTTAAATGTGAAATAATTCGACAATTGCTATGTTAAATGAAGAAATTTAAAGTTGTAGGAAAGAAAAAAAAGAGGAGGATAGATATATCATAATATTTGATCGTAAATTTGAAAAAGAAATTTCCATTATAAACAGTTACTTCACTAATAATTGAGCTACTTTAAACTTCTTAAAATCAAAATTTTCCCATTTATCCTCAATTATGCAATTTTATCTGACCTCGACCTATTGTTATTGATTTTAGAGGAAAGAAGAAAGTTAGGACAATTTCAAGTGGTCATGAACGATTGATAGGTTGAGATGAATGATTTCAATTGAAATATTTTGAATACATTTCAATAGTTTTCATTGCATTGGCAAGGTCATGAAAGGATTTAAATTTGTTTCTTTATAAATAAAACAAATAAAACTTTTCAAATTTGTTTTAAATTTTTTGAAAAATATGACAAAAAAAAAATTTGTTTTTGTAGGATATTTTCAAAAATTTTACAGTTTACTAAGTATTTTAATTACAATAATCTATACGATATTTCCGTAGTATTTTAATCTATCGCTTAGCTCTATTTTTTTTTAAATTGAATTTATCATTTCAAATGTTTTTTTCTTGAATATATTTGCTTATCATTAAGACACTCAGTAATACTTACTGGACTATCCTCTTTTTTTACTACGTCCCATAAATGACATTTAAGACAGAGAAGTCTTCCTGTAATCATAAAGAATTAATGTCATTTAAGAGGATGAATAAATTTTTCAAAAAAAAATAAGAATTAAAAATATCATGCACTTAGATGTTGCATTTTTTTTTCTTTAATAAAATATCACTTAAGGTTAGAGTATAACATGACTCTTAAAAATTGAAAAAAAAATGAAACGTATACTCGCGATCGGTTGTGCTAATTTAATGAATCGATAATTAGTCGCTTAAAATCATATTTGCGTAATACTTATTTTGCAAATGATCATTTACGTGTTATGTGCAATTTTGCATGTTATGTGTCTTCCATTCAAATTTGCTTTTTTTTTTATAAAAACGAAAAACTGTGAAAAATCAAAGGGAAGAAAATTTCGCCAAGTAGAAAATTTTAGTGTTAGGAAAATTGAATTAGCAGAACTGATTATCGAATGCCATGAAATGGTCATTCCTACATTTCTGATTAAATTAAATGCTTAAAATTAAATGAACGAAATGATATTAAATTAAACTAAAGATTTTACCTAATATTTCAATTGTTTATTAAATTTTTAAATAATTCAAGGAAATATCCTACTTTATATTTGTTCATGAAAATAATTTGATTTTTTTGTTTAATATTTAGGTAAATTGAGTGAAAAAGATAGAGCCAGGAATTGCTCAGTGAGAAGATTATGACAAATGAAATGAGTAGAAATGACAAAAGTGAGAAGTTTTTAAATTTACCTAAAAGCGAAAAAGAGAAGAGACGAACTGTATGTACGACTGTTTCATTTATTATTAATTATTGGATTTAACAATTTTTCCATCAAACCATTACTTTCTTATTGCAAGCGTTAATTGAAGTTTACCTAAATTTCACAAGTAAAAGTAAAATAATACTATAAGTTACTAATACTGACCATCATTGTGCGTATGAAGAAGTGAATTATTAGTTTCAATTACTAAGAAAACGGTCAAACAAACATTGTTAAAATCATTGATTAACGAATTTTTTGATTATTTTTGCGATAGTTTTTACTTTTTAATAGTAAATTTAAAAAAAAGGAATAATAGAAAATGAATAACAATAGGTAAATTTTAGATACGTTTCTTTTTTTCTTTTGTAACTTGCAACATAAAACTTTTTTCATTTTTGTGGGATTTTTTTGATTGATTTTTTTTTTTCTCAAACATACCAAATCTCATTATTATTCTCTCTCTCTCTCTCTCTCGCTTTTTCTCTCTATTACATTTGATTAAAATTTCATTCTTCTATTTAAATAAAATTCTAATCGAAAAAAAAACCGTTCCACTTTTCTTGGTTTATGTGCTGCTATTCTTTAGATCGTTTTTTTTTTGTTCCGCAAAAAGGCATTATTTGATGGAAAGCAAAAGGATGAAAAAATTGAAATTTAATTTTTTTTTTCTTTTTAAATAGATATGCTTTTATATGTGTCAGCCAATATTCCTCAATTATTATCTCATTTGAAGAAAATCCCACTCGTCTTCACTTCCATTGCTAACAATATATAAATGAACGTAACGATTATCATACGTTATATAATTAACGTATTGATTGATTACGACGTATAATAAATCGTTACATTAACACGTACGTGCATTTGTAATTTAGTGGAAAATTTTTATGAATTATTTTTTTTTCATTATTCTGCATATTACTAGCAACTATATTTTTTGAGTGAATTTTTGAGTAAAGAAAAGTGACATAATTTCTGCAATAACAAAATACGACGACAGTTACGTTACGCCTTTTGCAATGAAGAATTCTCAATTAGCCGACACTACGTCTGCTACTACTACTACTACTACTACTACTACTACAACAACCGTTGTAATGTTTCGTCGACCTATTGGTCGTTTTCATCGTAAAACAGCGAAAGATTTTTTGCATCACTTAAATGCTACTTCAAAATCTAACAGGTAATTTAGATTAAATTAATGCATTGCTAATTATTATCTCTCTTTCTTTTCTTTTTTTAGAAAAGAAAGACAAGAATTTTTGGAGCTATTAATTTTTTAATTTCAAATGTGAATGTATGAGAAAATTTTTTTTTCTTTTATTATATTTTTAATTTCATTACAGTAAAGGCAAATAGTTGGAAATGAGGTGGAAATGGGAAAATTTCTTGTTTTAAATTATAATGTAATGGATTATATTGTGGAAAAAGTTTTTTGATTATTTTCCAAATTATAAAAATTTGACAAAAATTTAAAAAAAAACTCACTCACTACTCAAGTAAACGGTAAAAGTTCAAAAATTCTTAGTGTAAAAAAAAACTCATGAAATTGATAAATTATCCAATGTAGAAAATAATTTGATAGTTTTTTTTTTCTATAATACTCAGAGCAGTAACTTACTGGAAAATTTTTTTTAAAAAAATGAAACGATAAAGTTTTCCAAAGTAATTAGATAATTGGACTGAAAATAAAATCCATGCAGTAAAATATCCATGCATAAATGAAATATGATAATGTTTCAAGAATAAAAAAGAAATTTCGTTTTAATTTTCAAATTTTTTTCACATAGCTAGGCAATTTTTAAATTATTTCTGTAAATTAGAAGAAATCGAACAGCAAAAATACAGCATTTTCTTTCACAATAACTGAATGTGAATTGTGTAAACGTCATTGATTGAACTGACGTAAACTTTTTCTTTTTGGATAATAAGCAAAGTTTTTTTTTAAATAACAATTATGCCTTCATTCTCGTTCTCTCTTTGAAATGGATTATTATCGTCATTATCGTTATCATTATTATTATTATCATCATCATCATCATCATCATCATTACCTTGAGTCATAATGGATCGTTACTCATCTATTTGTTGCTCTAGCCAGTATTGAAACAAATTTTAGATATGCTACCACTAACATTATAAACAATGGATTATTATCTTCGTAATCATCTCTATTATTATCATTATTATTATTGTTATTATTTATCATTGTTAATTATTATTGTTAATTATAGTTATCATAGTTATCACCATTATTGTCACATTTATCAGGCTCCTATCACATTCACTTATTAGATCTTAACATCTTTTACAAAACATTTGTTATCTATCGTTGTAACAATTGAAATGAGTAGTTTAAAATGACCAATTTATCATTGGTTATTTTGAAAAGAGAAATGAAAATTGTCGGATTGCTATAAATTTCCCAATCAATTTTTCTAATTGATGAAACCTGTCGTGTTTGAACCATACGAAATTGCTAACTGATATTAAGCTAAAAGCATATTTTCCGACTGAGCAAATTCACTATTAATCATCGTCTAGCTCTGCCTGATATGGATATCATTTTTCTATTTCAGTTATCCGTAACAATTCAGATTTTCATTACAATATAAGTATGAAAAAAAAATCAACAGCGACAGCATGTTTGAATGATATTTCAGTTCATTCCGTCTTCGTCATCTAACAACATAATCATTCAATATATTTTATTCATTTATATCATTTTTTTTTTCATCTCATCCGAAAACGAAAAAAAAACAAAAATTTATTTCATTAAGTTATTAAATATCATTTACTGCTATTCTTATAGCTATTATTATTTATTGTTATCACTCTTCTTATCATTAATTATTATTATTTTTCACTATTGTTATTACAGTTATTATTGTCATTATTATTATTATTATTATTATTATTATTATTATTATTATTATTATTATTATTATTATTATTATTATTATTATTATTATTATTATTATTATTATTATTATTTATTATTATTATTTATTATTATTATTATTTACTATTATTATTATTATTATTGTTATTATTATTGTTATTATTGTTCTTATTGCTATTATTCCATTATAATTTACACAATTAATATATTTGCTTTCGAAAAAAAATTTCAATTCCAAAGAAAAGTTTTTTTATGAATGTTTATTACACTTATAGTTGCTGCTAATGTTTATTCTCAAAGTGACCAATTTTAATAGTGAGAAATGACGACGGCAAAAGTGCATTGATAATGCCTAAAACAGACAAACTTACTTAAAATCAACATATCTTAATTAGGAATATTTTGATTGAATGAAGGATTGCTTGCATATTTTCCTACTTCGTTGCATCTGTTATTTATTACTATTTATTATTTATTATTATTATTGTTATTATTATTATTATTATTATTATTATTATTATTATTATTATTATTATTATTTATTATTATTATTATTATTATTATTATTATTATTATTGTTATTATTATTATTGTTATTATTATTATTATTGTAATATATTTATTATTATTATCATTATAGTTATTATTATTATCGATAATGCTATTATTATTATTCCCATCATTATTATATTATCACTTTTTCTTTCATATGTTATCACTTTTTCTGTCTTAAAAAAACACGCCTAATTTTAAAAATTTTATAGCGTCGTTGATAATATATTAGAAAAACAGAAATTTCAATCTTTTAACTATCGCTTAACTCTATTTTTTTATCGAATTTATCATTTCAAATGTTTTTTTCTTGAATATATTTGCTTATCATTAACATACTCAATAATACTTATTGCACTATCCTCTTTTTTTACTACGTAGGTTATCATTAATGAAATTTAATCACTTAGAATCTGTTAAAGGCATCGAAGTTTTTTTCAATATAATTCTACTACCGTCTAAACTGTAAAGTAATATTTTTTATTAAAAAGAAATTAAATTCAAAATAATTATTTTTTTTAAATATCAGTACAGAAAAAATGCCTTTTTCCTGTAATAGAACGATAGATATAACTTCTTTTTCTAATTTTTTCAACTTAAATTTTTTTTTCTGTGCTTCGCTTCATATGAGATTGTTGCTGTGTCCATTTTAAAACACTTTTTCATTATTTGCTTAACAATACTTTGTGCTACAGTATGCTCCGACAAGTTTCTTTATTCTTTTCAAAAATTCCTTTATGGACAGTTTGCATTTTTATACCTTTTCCTACCTTTCCAATCTGTTCCTCCCAATTTTTTCACCTCTCTTTTAGTTTCTCTTTTGCGCAAATAATTTTATTAGTATTTTTGAAACGAAAAAAATTGAGGGACATATAACAGCATTTATGTGGATAATTATTTTTATCAAAATATATTTTATGAAATAAGCCATATAAAATGATAACATTATATTTTGTATTTTAAAAATTTTCAAAGGTTATAATTAACTGAAAAGGATTTCAGATTTTATTTGTGAATGAAATTTCATAATTTAAAAAATAATACTTTTAGATTGCATCATATGATAAATTTAATGTTATTATTATTACCGTTATTATTATTTATCAATTATTATTATTATATCTATTATTAAACTAAATTTCGTTAGCCGTAAATCAGTCAAAATGAAGGTCGGTAATATTAACATTTAAGTTTAAACTAATTCACTTGCATTAGCACTTAGTAGTTGTCATCTTCCGCTCTTAATTGTTGAACAATTCCTCTCCATTTTGCAATTTCTAAAATCTGCCACTAATTAATTTTCGTCTAACAAATTTAGGTTAACTAATTATAATAAAGGAATAAACGTATAAGATAATCTTAATGTGTCCAATTCTAAGTGCCTGAAATGATTAACTAAATGAATTTCGATTATTAAATTCTTCTCAGTTTTGGGCTTTCTCATCTTATGTTTTGTGAAATTTCGCTGCTTCACCTGACCTTTCATTTTAGCACACACTTAAACAATACTTACTTAATATAATTTTTCACATTAATATTAATTAACATAATTAAATTCATTTCATTAGTGGAATTTTTCTTTTCTTTTTTGTCAGATTTTGGTTTTTTTTTCTTATGAATGTAAATTAGTAATAGTTGAAATTTTTTGGCTGATAAGAACAATCATAGAATTGCTTAGTCATTGCTGATCTTATCTTCTTATCGGCTTGATCTATGATCAGCTGGATGGAATTAATCCCGCAAAATGAGTATGCGATATTAATTACATATCACTCTTTTTAGTCTATAAATTTAGTTCAACTAGCTGCACCATTTGTTTGGAGCTTTCAAAACAAAAAAAAAAACACCAAAACAAAAAGTAAGTAAAAAAAAAAGTAAGACGTTCTTAATAATTTGTTAACGCTTCATAAAATTTAAAAATCAACGTAACTAACTCTTTGTTAAATGTCGCGCAGAAAGTGATAATAACATTTGTGAGAAATTTTCTTATTCCCACATCTTACCACTCATTCTGATCAATTAATTATGCATGAAATTTTGAAGTGTTTGTGATGAGGGAATTATTGCAAAAGATTCTTTCAAGTTGTACTGCAAAATAATAGTAATAATAATAACAATAATTAATAGTAATAGTAATACGTATTATTGTTATTGTTATTGATGCTATGTCCAAATGATCAAACGTTTTGCGCATTATTTTAATAAATCGTATAAATTTTCGGCTTTTTTTTCACTATTATCTCCTAGAAGTAATTTAAATTAATAATTGATTTAATCAAAACTTCTTTTTGAAGCAATAAGTTGAATTGGATTCATATGAGTTGGGATGTAGCAGTATTGTTGAACACCTGTTCAGGCTGTTAGTTTCCTACTTTCTACCTTGAACATTCACATCCATCTTTTTCATCTTTTATTCTCATCCTCTTCTATATCAAATTTCCACTTGAGAAATCGAAATATCAATACGAAATTCCTCTTACCATTTGCAAGCTTTCTCATTAACTACTCACTTTTTCTCACTCTCTCTTTCTCTTTCTCCCTCGCTCTCTTACTCTCTCATAAATGTATTTTAATATTTATTATGGAATTTTAAAAAAGGCTGAGTAATTGATTATTTAATATTGTTCATTTTCCTTTTAAAATATGTCTTATCATTGTAACTTGTTAACATTGTATTTATCATATCAAAATGCATGACAACACTAATTAATTATCTCATTCTACATATCCAATAAAATGAAATATCATTTTTACCATTTTAACTTATCAGTGACACTTTGCTTATGTCTTCTTCAACCTATTGCTTAGTGATAAGACAAATTACCATAAGTATTTTTAGAACAATTAATTTTCTGCTGCTAAATTGAGATGACAAATTATAAAAACACTTAGCGTAGCATCATAATTTGATTATTTAAATTATGCAAAATTTCTCAGAAACAAAACAATTCATAATATCTATACTAATCCATCTATGATATCAACTATTGATCGATAACATTACCTTACCATCACTGTATTTGAAAAAAAAACAATTTTTTTAACTTCTAAAAAACAATTTATGAAGCTTTTTTTCTCTTGACGTTAGCCTTTTAAATCTAAATTTGTAGCAAAAGGAGGGAGCAAAAAAAAGATCTTTTTTTCTCCCAAAAATTCTATAGCTAATAAATTTGTAGGTTTTTATTGTAAAATAAAATGTGATATGAGTGGTGCAATATCAATTGCTACATTATAAAGAAGTATTGAAGGAGGAGAAATTTTGAAAAGCGGTAACCTTTGATGAAAAGGAAAAAAAATTTTAAATTATCCATTAGACAACAACTGTTACATTTTGCTCATTGCAATTATCGTTCCTTTTCACTTCAAACATATTTTCCTATGCATGCATTTTTAGCTATTTCTAAAATTGTAATACCCGCTGTTAACGTTATGAATTAATTAATACGTAAGACGACGACAAGGTACCTTTTCAATTTCAATTTACCAACGATTAATTTGAGTAGAGAAATTAGCAATTTCCCTCTTTCCTACAATATCATCATTTATATCGTTTCTTTTTTTTACAAAAAAAAAAGTAAAAAAAACTTTCAAATTTATCTCTATTAATATTTAAATACTAAATTTTTTTTTAATACTAAGTACTGTAGTCTGCAAATTTTTTGTTATATTACAGAATATAATATTTTTTTAGCTAAATATTTGCAATTTTTGCATTGAATTTTATGATCTATAAATTTTACTATACCAAAAAATTCTATTAAATAATTTAAAATTCATTATTTGAAACCTTAAACTCCCTCATTTCTACCACTAATTGCTAGTGTTCAATGTGAAACTGCATGAAAACGACTAGTTTTTTTTTAATCTTTACTAGTAAAATTTGATTGTCCAAGAAGGTTTTTCCTTTTTTTGAAAATTGAAACTTTTTTTTATAAAAAAAAGGATAAAGTGAAGGAGAAAAACTTGAAAAAAAAACATTAAATTTAAAATTTTGCTGAGTCATAAATGATTATTATTATTATTATTACTAAACTTAGTAATTTGATCAACGAACTATTTTCAGTATTACTATTTATTGGTAGCACTCTCAGAAAGCTGTAAATTATTTGAAAGCAAATTCTCTCTTTTTCTTTTTCCTCCCTTAAACTAATAATTATCAAATTCCATATGTTCGTTCATTGTAGAAATTATTTTTTTTCTCAAGCAAATTTTGATAGGAAAAAAAAAGTGAAATTTTATTTTTCATAATTTTAAACATTAAAAAATAATTTGTTCATTTTTTTTCTGGAAATTTGTGAATTTAAAAAAAAAATTGAAAATGTTACAAAATAGATGTGAACAATAATAATGATAATAACAGTAATAATAGTAATAATAATAATAATAATAATAATAATAATACCATTTATGACTCAGCAAAATTTAATGAATTGATTTCAGTTGTGTAAATGAAGTAAGTTAAGTCTTTGTTGTCCTCCATATTTTGACCATCTGTTTCCATCTTCTCCTTCCTACACTTCACATCGCTGTTACTGTTTATCGTTCACCTTTTTTTTGCCTAAACTTTTTTAAGATAAATTAGAAATGAAATTGATAATATTTGTAATGATATTAGCATAATCGGAGTTATATATCATTTGCTTATTTAATTTATTAATGAAAAATTTGAAATAGAAGAATGAAAATTCAAAAAGGAAAAAAAAAGAAAGGAAGAAGTAAGAGAATGGAAAAGAGAATTGTACTGTAATATTTGTGAGCAATGTTTTTTTTAAATATTTAACTATAAAAAAAAATTTTAGGAAATGGAAGTTTAATTTTTGCAATATTTTTTTTTATTTTTAGCAGAAAATACAACTTCTTAACGTTTTATTTTTTTTTACCTATCAAATTTGAATAATAAACAAAGGAAGGTGTGAAATAAAATTGACAAAAATTGAAAAAAAGTGTTTTTTTAAATAAAAAAAAAATTAATGCTTTAATGAATTCTTCCTATTTGACGACTATGCATTTTGCTTAATCATAAAAATTTGCATAATGCATCATTCGTCATCGTACAGCAACACTTCCTTTTTTTCATTAATAAATTTATTTCTATAACATTTTCTGGTAATAAATGTTAATGCTATTATTTATTTTTGTTATTCAAACATATTGCAAATTTATATTAAACTTTATATTTATAGAGGAAATTTTAAAATTAAAAATGTTTTTTTTTCAAAAAATGAAATTTTCGATTAGTAAATTAATTTAGTTGAATTTTTTTTTTGAAATTTCCAGAAAAAAGTTTATTTTTTCTTTGATTACATTTTTGTAGGCGTAATTCGGCAAATTGCGATTCACTAATGTTCAACAAAGATGAAGTACCATCAAATGAAGCAATGCAAAAGGACAGAGGTGATAGTTGCAGCAGTGGCTTATTTATGGTTACCGGAAATCAATGCTCCAATCCTAATTTCCATAGCAACCTCGATTTAACGGTATTATTTAATTTTAGCTATCTCTTTTTAGTCTATTAAATTTCATTCAATTCCAATCGTTTGTTGTATAAGGTGGAAGGTTTTAACAAATAATTTGATTGAATAAAAATTGCTTATTTAATCTTTTTTTTTCTTTTTTGAAATTCTCTTTCAACTAATTTTATATTTTATTCTTAAGTATTGCGTGCTTAATTATTCAACAAATATTTGCATTAAAAAGAGAAGATTAAAATGAAATTTTTCTTCGAAGAAATAACAAAAATTTTGTTTTTTCTTTTTTCTTCAAATTTATTCACAATTTTTGCTTTACAAAACATATAATTTTTTGAAATTTTCCCAAAAATTTAAAATTACAACGTTTATAGTTGAAGAAATTTCAAGCATTACTACGTGAAGATTAACATAATTGATAGAACTGTGTGTGTGTGTTTTTACTTCTGCGTTACTGATTTCTATTTTACAATATCTAATTTTTGAAATTTTTTCAAAAATTGAAATTACTATTATTTAGTCGAATGAATTTTTGGCATTTTTGGAACGAATGCAAAGCCAACGTTTGGATGATCAGCGATGTGAAATGCCTGATATTCGTGTTAGTTGTTGTTTTTTTTTTCGACTTTTCCTTCTTCCTTTTTGTAAATTTCCTTTTAAAAAAAATTTTGCCAAAAATTTTGTTTTTTCAAAAACAAAAAAAGAAATGCATAAAATTATGGCTCAAAAAAAATTTTACAATAATCTTATAATTTTGAAAAACTTTATAGAAATTCGTAAGAAAAACAAGACCACTCAAAAAAAAATCGATATTTTAAATGAATTAAATTGGAAAAAAAATTTCACACCAATGTAATTATCAATCCAATCTTATAGTAAAAATTATTAACAACAATGCTTGTAATAATTATCCTTTCAATATAATAATAATAGTGCAGTTGTTTTTTCTATATTACTTATTTTTTACTTATTTACTCTTATTTTCTTCTTAACAAAAATAGTTAACGATGAATAGTAAGGATAATAATAATAATATTAATAATAATAATTAGTAATAATAATAATAACAAATAATAGTAATAGTAATAACAGCAATAATAATAATAAATAAGTATATAAATAAATAAGAGAATAAATAAATAAATTAATTAGTAAGGTAAAAAAATTTTTTTTCTAAATGTTATACTCCTTGTTATCACTTTTTCTTATCACACAACTAAAATTTTCATTCTTTAATTTTTAGAAAAAAAACGTGGGGAAATTTTACTGAAGTATATATGAAATAGGACTATAGGTTTTCGTGTAAAAATTAATGTTTAACTAATAATTGCGCATATCAATTGATAATACATATTGTTTAGGTTGTCAACAACAAATTTAATTCCATCTTTTAAATTTAAATGAATTCTTTTCGTTAGCCTATAATTTAGATGAAATTATTGTTTACCTTTTTTTGTTTCTCATGTTATCCGTGAAATTATTTTCCTCCTTCCTGTGCCTTTGGTACCACTATCTCTTATCCGATCTTCTAATCTAATTTTTTAAATTACACTCTTAATCTATCCTAATTTAATTATATAATTAGTTGCTAATTTATAGTGATAAAGTTACTTTCTAGTCAACCATCACTTATAGCAATAGAAGTGCAATGTTTAGATTGAATTGTAAATATTTTTGATAGTGAAATTTTTTTTTTCAAACTTATTTGTCCTTTTTTTTCTCCTCCCAATTATGCTAATAATAGTTTTACTACCTGTGCTTTTTCCTTCCACTGTTGTAATACATATCGTACTTCACTTTTTAATTTTCCTTCCATCTTTGCTAATATATTTATAACAGACTTTTTAGCACTCATATTTGTGCATTTATATTTGTTCTATTTAGTCCTGTAATTTATTTATTTCTGCGAATGTTTTTACGAGAGAGAGAGAGAGGGAGAGAGAGAGAGAAAGAGAAAGGAAGAAAGAGTTTTTAATTTTAATTCGAAATACATTCATTTTTTTTGAGAAGTAAAAGTTTTTCATTTGGAGAAACAGAGGAAAAAATGATCTAATAAAACATTTTGTTT
Source organism: Litomosoides brasiliensis (assembly GCA_013365375.1). NCBI lineage: Eukaryota > Metazoa > Nematoda > Chromadorea > Rhabditida > Onchocercidae > Litomosoides > Litomosoides brasiliensis. The sequence continues at coordinate 95,710 of JABVXW010000172.1, read as the reverse complement.
CACTTTTTCCTGAAAAAAATTAATTTATCATTTATATTCATAAAATGAAATCGTTTCGAAATTTTTGCATGCATGCATAGATTTATTTATTTTATGGTTTGTAATCTGTTCAACTTCCACAATAGCAATTAAATTTACGTTATTTTCATCATTGCACACTGTCCATTTTAACGATTGCACTTTTGAATAATTAAAATTGCACAATTTATAACGCAATTGAATTTTACCAATTTTCTATTTTCTTTGAGTGTGAGTGGCAGGCATACTTAAAGTGCGAAGGTATAGTGTAGATGGAATGTTCATTTTAAATTCAATTTATTACGGCTTAATAAAAATTTTAAAGAAAAATTTCTAATTTAATTTCTGTAAATTATGAAGTGAAAACTAACTTATCAATTGACATTTTTTTTTCCAAAATTACACTATTTGCTAATTATATTACAATACATAGGTAGCAATTTTTTTTTCTATCGCTAATTAATTTTATTTGAAATTAAAAGTTAAAATTGTTAATGAAGAAAATTAGAATCAAATTTATTCTATTTAAAGTTCACTAATTTTTGAAATATAAACTGATGTGCAGTGGAACATACTTTCATCCTCTTTATTTTGTTAAGTAAGACTGGAAGAAAGAGGAGCTCTGTTTGAATTTTTAAAGTATTTCTCACCTTCTTCCTCCATTCAGTGAAATCTACGATAGAGTACATCGAACTGTTAATTTATCTAAGTTGCACTTCAATCATTGGAAGAAATCATTTCCATCTTTTTTTTCTCCTTTTCAACTCCTCAAAAAAAAACCCCTCGTTAGCTCATTAATAAGCTAAAATATACAATTTATAATTAACAGTAATTTTACAATAGCTTATGTTTTTGACTTTTAGTAGGCAAAAATTTATGAAGCTAATTAATAAAACATATTAATTAATAAAAACAATAAATTAACTGAAATATAAATTATTATTTGCCGTTGAAATAAATTACTTTTGCATTTGCATTCAATCATTTATTTTAACGAATACTACCAATTATGTTTTTTTTTTCACTAAAATATCTCTCGCTTCCTCGACCATAGCAAATAGTGGAAAATAAAAAATGAAATTTGTGTGTACACCTGGAATAATCTCGACTAATGCTTTGTTCAACTACCAATCGTACTTCATTCAGTAGTCACCTTAGCCGATTAGCATCACAACGTTATTATTCAACATTGTTATTACTACTATTGTTATCACTGTTATCACTGTATCACCTTATCATTATTAATTATATCATTTAGTTCATCTACTACAATGTTTATATAATTTACATTGCTTTCGCAAATTTTGCTAAAAATTTTTTTATTTTGAACTTATTTTACAAGGTTTAAATTATTACTAATTTCCATGGATACACTATTACCTATCAATTATTTTACTAACAATCCTATATTATACCTGAATGCTAACTTTGCCACAATAACTTACCTAACGTTACTAATTTTCATATCATTTCATTCTCTCTCAATTGAATGAATTGTAATTAATTAATTGAGCAGTAATTATTTGAAATCTGTTATCTATTGCAATCAGTTGAAGATATGGACTTCAGAAGTTCTGTAGTTTTATGAAATGTTTCAACAATTATCTATTACAACTTCTATCACCGTTCCTAATACTATTACTACTACTTCTGTTACTACTACTACTACCACTACTGCTACTGCTACTACTACTACTACTACTACTACTACTGCTACTACTGCTACCACCGCTAATGATTCACTTGTTGAATCTAAATTGTTTTCATTTGATAAAAATTTAAATCATGAAAAGTCAAGAAGTATTAGTACTATTAATCGTAGTCGTAATAAGAATAATGATAATCTCAACGGTGATAACAACGATTTATGTTATAATTCAACTTATTATCCTATTGATTATAATAATTTATCAGTGAAAAAGCATTGTTCTGTTGATCATTTCAATCAATTGCCTTTTGAAATACTTCAAAGAAGTGCTACAACAAAATCTTGTCGTAATGATAGGAAGCAAAATTTGCTAAATCAATCATTTAAATGTTGCAAGTTTACTTCAACGAAAACACAACAAACTTTGTCTAAAAAGTTTTGTTCATTTAATTTATCATCGAAGAATAGGAATCAATTAGAATTAAATCATTCATATCAATGTCCTTTACATCGTGAAATTATGACATTGTGTATTTGGAATTCAATTTTCAAACAGAAAAACGATTCATGTCCTTGCACATCACAATGTTTGACTACAATGAGTAATCCATGTATCTGTTTGAACAGATTAAATAATGATAGTAATACTGATATCGATAATGATGATGATGATGATGATGATGGCGAGAAGAAGAAGAAGAAAGGGAAGAATAAAGATGATTTAATTTTATCAACAGATGAACATTTTAATCTATCATGGTGCAATAATAAGAATCAAAATTTGATAAATGATACTAATAATGATAATGATAATGATAATGATAATGATAATTATCAATGGATCACTTCTCGTTATGAAGCAACACGAATTGATCGAGCTAAATTTATGGCATGTGCAGCGGAAAAATTGCTAACAGCAGATCGAAATATGATTGAAGCGGAACGTTTCATTATTTTACATCAACGAAAGATGCGAAAGCGAAGTTTGCTCAATCTACTTTTTCCACGTAAAATGCTATCTATGGAAATTAGTAATCCGATTTTGATTAGCAGCACAAAATCGGTTGATTATCTACGATGTTTATCGGCAGTGCAAACAGTTCATAGTGACTTAAATGATGTGAGAATTTTACACAAAAAGAAAAAAACAGCATTCGATTTAATGAAATGATATAATTAAAATGAATATTTGTATTTGCGGTAAAATTTTAAATTAGTTTGTTGCTGAAAAATTATTACTTTAATTATTAATAAAATAATGTATAAGGCAATCCTATATTTACTGTATGATTAAGCTATTCTAAGCTTATCATTTAATAGTGTATATTGGTGTTCATTTTATCATTTAGTAAAAATGTTACAAAAGTATTTTAAAATTTCTTTCATTAAATACTATTTACTTTTACTACTATTCACTAATACTTCTATTTAATTAAGAAGCAATTACCATCTTCATAAATTAAGGCACATAAAAATAATGTATTGAAAAAAACTGAACATTTAAAAGGGACAGATAATTACATTGGTAATTAATAGAGTAATCGTAAAATTATTGAATTTTTCATAAATATATTTTTAAACAATTAATAAAACACATATAATTAATGGATGAATAATTCATTCACTCGTTGCTACATTTAAAATGTCAAAATAAATAACATTAATAATAATAGTAATAATAATAATACCGATAATAATAGTAATAACAATAATAATTAATAATAATAATTAACAATAATAATAATAATAATCAATAATAACAACAATAATAATAATAATAATAATAATAATAATAATATAATTAATAATAATAATAATAATAATAATAATAACAATAATAATAATAATAATAATAATAATAATAATAATAATAATAATAATAATAATAATAATAACAATAATAATAATAATAATAATAATAATAATAATAATAATAATAATAATAATAATAATAATAATAATTAATAATAACAATGATAATGATATATGATATTATTAGGATATAGATGTTGTATTAGAGATAATTGAGATAATGCTTAAATGTAAATGATTTGTTCGAAATTTTATGCAAATTATTAAAATAATGATAACATTTGATAACATATTGATATTGTCATTTGAATATTACAACATTGATATCTCTTCATTTTTAAAATTGTTTTTTTTGTTTAACTATACGTTTGAATCAATTATTTTAGAACAATGCAAAAGCTCAATGTAATGGAAGTGGTGGAATTATGCAGACAAGAGATGCGATCAAAGAAGTAAACTAAAATTTACAATAATCGATATTTTCCTTTTTTTTTGAACTAAGAAATTAGTGATTTGAATTCATTTTCAATCGATTACAAGTGCAAAATTTTATTGAAAAAAAAATTTGAACAAAAAAAGGAAACGAAATAACTCAAAATTAATTCGTATTGCTAATACATTCGATACAGAAAATCTAAATTTTAATTTATTGCTTCATTTTTTGAATTATTTCAATTGTAAATGCTAGATTTTTTTAGGTAAATTTGTATGTTTATTTTAAACACTTAGGAAAAGCTAACTGATACTTTCGCTGTTTTTTTTTTGAAGGAATAAAAGAATTAAAAATAATCACTTAAAATTTTTCAACTATTCATAATGATGTAAAATTGAATGAAAATTTTAGGTTTTAAAACATTCGGGACCATATCCACAAATTGTTCTACCTGCTGGTGGTGGTTATTGGTTGGATGGTGTAAGTAATTGTACAATAAATATCGATGATGAAGTTGTTGGATGTTGTACGGCTACCAGTACCAGTAGTTGCGCTCGATCGAAATTAGAAACTGATGACACGTCACACTGCTATAGGCGGCATTTTGTCGGCAGGGTAATATTAATCACTTTTTAATTATCATTATCAATTCTTATCATTTTCGCTTGGAGAATTTTTGCTTTGAGGTAAGACAATAAGCTATTATAATAGTATTACTAATTTTTTTAAAATATATTTAACATAGCGTAGTGTATTAGTAAAGTACACTGTAATTTTTTTGATTTTTTTGATTTTTTTTTTCAATGATTTTATATGTGTAGTTTTATAGTAAAAATTGTACGTATACGTTTGTTGAATTAAAGTGAAAATTTAATAAATAAATTACTGAATTATTTAAGCTAAACGAATACTATAGTAATGAAAAATTAATAAATTTTAATGTTAAAATAAATTAATTAATAAATAAATTAAATATATTAAATTATTTTGTCAAAATTGCACATACAAAATCTTTCATCTAATTTAATTTGTTAATGAAACAGTTTAATAGTTTTCTTTTTTGCTTTCAAACTTACTTTTAACTTATATTTTTAATAAAACTATTACAATGCATATTAAACAAGGTATGCATTAATAGTAATAAATTAACAATTAGACAGGTATATTTTAGGAGCATCATGATTTCTATGCAATTGATAACAAACTAGGACCATTGGTGTTGTCGGCACGAACGGAATTAATTTCATCGCAGGAACATTTTAGGATTATGCTGCGGACCGGACACGGAACTGTACATGAAATTGTCCCCGCTTCCGGTAATTATTGCCTATGTTTGTAATTGTTTTTTGCAGTGAAACAATTTTTATGTAGTATAATAGAAGTGGAGCGTATGCAATTTTTATTTTTAATAAATTTTATGCAATTTTTGTTTTTAATGAATTTTAAAATTTTAATAGATTATATAACATTTTGAACATTGAAAAACGAGCGATGATAAATACATATTTGTTTGAATGATTAATTTATTATTTTTTTTAGCATTAGCAGATCGACCAACAGCAAGTCGAATGGCACGACTATTGTGCGATGAAGTAACAACCGATCGATTTAGTCCGGTAGCTTTTCCGGGCGGTACCGAAATGATTTTAAAATATGATGAGCATGTCCTAACGAACACTTATAAATTTGGAGTTATCTATCAACGATTCGGACAGGTAATGTACAAAAAAATAAAAAAAAATTTTTTTCAAAAATTTTAACCCATAGAGTGTTTAACATTATTTGATTTTTTTTTTGAAAAAAAAAGGATTTATTACACGAGGAAAAAAATAAGCAATTTTAGTAAGTTGAATAATTACTAAATTCTATACAATTATCCATTAAAATTATTTTTTAAATTCTATAAAATTATCCTTGAATTATATGATCATTTGTTTTCATATGCTAGTGAATAATTTTAATTTTTTTTTCTCTATTATTTTTCTTATTAAAAAATAAAACTTTTATTTACAGACCACTGAGGAAGAACTTTTTGGAAATGCTACATTTTCAAATGCTTTTGATGAATTCTTAGATATTATTGGTGAACGAATAGAACTCAGGGATTTCAAGGTTAATAATAATTTCACATGTGAAGTGTACGCGTCAATTTGTCTGCAATATGAATAATTAAAATGATTGCTTTTAGAAAATAAAAAATTTCAGTTCATTTCCTTTTATTTTTAAGTATTTCGATACAGACAGTTCGTGTATTATTAATTATTAATTATTATTATTATTATTATTATTATTATTATTATTATTATTATTATTATTATTATTATTATTATTATTATTATTATTAATTATTATTATTATTATTATTATTATTATTATTATTATTATTATTATTATTATTATTATTATTATTATTATTATTATTATTATTATTAATTATTATTATTGTGCATATTTTTCAAGGGTTATCGCGGTGGACTGGATACACAACATGGCCAAACAGGTGTCGAATCAGTTTATTGTCAGTTTCGACAACGCGAAATTATGTTTCATATATCCACTATGTTACCGTATACAGCTGGTGATACTCAACAGTTACAACGGAAACGACATATTGGAAATGATATTGTTGCGATCGTTTTTCAGGTTATTTTTTCAATTAACTTGTTAATGATAGTTTTAGGAAAGGGAAAGAAGAAAAAAAGAAACAGTCAAATTTTAGGATCAATTTTATGCATTTAATTATCGTTTAGCAATTTAAAGTTAATTTTGACACATAAAAATTTATAATGTAAGAAATTAATTTTAGGAAGAGAATACGCCATTTTCCGCTGATATGATAGCGAGTAATTTTTTACATGCCTTTATTGTTGTTCAGCCTATTGATCCATGCACTGAAAAAGCTCGATATCGTGTAAGTTAATTTAATCAAATTTTTTAAAAATCTCCAAAAAAAACATAAGGTTACAATAATTATGCTTTCAAAATTTAAATCACATATGTTATCGGATCATTGATTATTTTCCTAACTGCTATTTCACTTTTGATTATCATAATTTTTTTTCTTCGTAGGTATCTGTAACAGCACGTGATGATGTCCCATTTTTTGGACCTACCCTTCCGGCACCATCTATTTTTCGGAAAGGCCAAGAATTCCGTAATTTTTTGCTCACCAAATTAATTAATGCTGAAAATGCTGCGTATAAATCAACAAAATTTGCTAAACTTGCTGTAAGTTTTGCTAAAATTTCTAATTTAAAATTTAAAAATGAAAAAATATTTGCTTACTCTACAATGTTTATAAAAAAAATTTTGCATTGTTATTTAAGTTACAGCACCTATCGTAAAAAAAAAGATAACACAATATATTTTGTTATTTAAAAAAATATATATCAAACATATAGCAAAAAATCACATAACATAATTCATTGTTCAAATATATATATATATATATATATATATATATATATATATATATGTATAATTTCAGATTTTATTAATTGTTGCTAAATTATTGTATACTGTAATTAGTATTTGAAATTATACATATATAATTGTATATTTGTAATTAGATTTTTTTTAAAAAAGAATTTAATTTTTTTTATGAAATTAATGAATTTAAAAATTCGTTTTTTCCTTTTTAAGGAACGAACACGTTCATCACTACTAGAGGCGCTTTACGGTAATTTGAAAGAACGAGCACAATTTTACGGTTTACCACTGCTGGAAACAACCGATAATATTTCACATTCAACAGGAATTTTTCACTCTGTTAAAAAAGCATTAACCGGAAGGTAATAAATAATATACATGTTAAGCTGTTTACTAAAAATATTAAAAAAAATTCAAATTTTTTTTTCATTCTAGAAGTAGCAATAATTTTGCGTTGTATTAATTTTTTTTTTGCTTTTTAAATTAATCAAAATTGATTGAAAATAATTGCGCGAAAGTTAATTCAGAGTTAATTTACAGGTCACGATCAGTATCTCAAGATGTCACAACATCATCATCATCGTCATCATCCGTACAACATCCAACAGTAACCGCTTTAAATAGTCCAAACAATGCTAATCGAAAATCATTCAGTGGTGGCGAATCAATTTCCAGAAGCTCAACAACATCAACCAGTGGTGCCGGAAGTAGCATTCAGCAACGGAATTCTTCCGGTGACTTCAAAAAGTAAACAATTCTTAGTTTTAATATATACCCATATACTTACCCGTTGATGTATATATGTTTGTATGCATGTGGATTGTGTGCGTGTGTGCGTGTGTGTGTGTGTGTGTGTGGTGTGTGTGTGTTTTCAATAAATTTGTTAATGATTGATAAATTATTTTTTTTAATATCTTGCTAAAGTATTGCTTTTCAATATGAATTATGAAAATTTTCTTTTTCATATTGAGAAGTGATTAATTAAAAACTTGATACCTTTTAAAACTGAATTTTTTTTGTTTATTTTATTAATAAGTAAATAGAATTTATGCGTTCCATTTAAAAAAAACAGGAAATAAACGGAAATAAAAAAATGAAACGAAACAAACAATTTACACAAGTAAATCAAACCTTTCTTATCCTTACCTTTTAGGATATCATTTTCCTTCTTTTTTCCTTTTTATAAGTTTTATTTTAGCATTGTAAATTAAGTATATAAAATATTTCTCGCATTTTAAAGTTATAAAAGTTTTTGATTAAATTTAGTAAATAGCAATTATGCAGATTGTTGCGCGAATATCACAATGAAACAGAAGCATACGGTAGTCGTGGTGACTGCAATTCTTCCGGGTTATTCCCACAGATTCGATCTCAAAATTGTCCGTTAAGAATTACTGATTTATGGTACCAATTTACTGTCTCATTTTATCCTACAACATTAAATTAATACTTAAAACAAATTATTAAGTACTAAAAAATTATTAATTAATACTTAAATTAATACATAACAAGGAAATTTCAATTTATGAAAATTAAAGTACAACGAACAGTTTGTGTTTGTGTTTTTAAAAAGTTAAAAATTAGGTTAAATTATTTGCAGTAAACATAATCACGGACAATGGGACTTGTCAAGTGGTGAAAATGAAAGCACTGAAATGGGACATGATTCAGATACCGGATTGGTAATGAATGATTTTTGTCTTTCTTCTTTCCGCTCATAATCATCCTACACTACGGAACTTCCCGAAAGTTTTGAGAACAAAAAAAAAAACGGAACGTGAGAATCACGAATATAAGTGAAAAATAAAAAATTTCCCTATCACATATAATATTAATTATTGTAATAGTTTGAAAATATTTTAGTTTTTTAACATTTTACAAAATTTATACATCAATGATGAGAATATTCCAGGAATCATTATCGTCCACTGAAGTGGTACATTCAAATCGTATATCGTGTAGTTATTGTACCGATCGTCATGCACCTCCTTTACGTGAGGAAGAAGTACAACGTCTCAATGAACTTCTAAATGATGTAGAAAAATTACGAACAGAACGAATGGATTTATTACGACAAAATGTTACATGCAAAACAGATATCAAAAAATTGAAAGAACGGTATGTAAGGGATTTGTTGTATTCCTATGCTTCTCTGATAATATAAGTAATACGTAAAGTTAAAGCTATCCCTTTATTTGTGAATAGCACTGTTTATTTGATGATTACGTAAGATGTAAGATGACGTAAGATGATGCTACGTTGATCATTGCAAAACAAAAATTATAGTGAAATTTCAGGTGTCGAAATAAATCATTTTAGAAAAATAAAATTTTTCACTACCAAAAATTAGCATTTCTAATAATTATTTCTAGACAATCAATATTAGCTGGTGATTTGGATAAAGCAAATGAAGAAATTGCAAGATTACGTAAGATGTTACGTCGATCATTACCAAATGAAAATTACAGCGGAATACATCAATCGAATCATACATCAACTACTACCTAAACAGAATATCGATTTACCTCGATTTATCGGTGCAGGATTATAATGTGAACATTATTTTATATCGCCCTTAATTTGTTCAACTTTTTTTTTTTTTGGAAGAGGCAAATATTTCATTTCTTTACAGTTTCATTGCATAATTACAGTGGCAAACAGGAAATGAATAAAAAAAATCCTTTTTTTAAATTTCATTTCCTTTCGTTACAATTATCGAGAACTCATTACTAGCCGAAAAATGTATCAATTAAAATTTTCAATTTAATTATAAATCAAGCACATAGTTGCGTACCTCTAACATAATGTTACCCTTGCATCACTTTCGCTTTTTTCTCTTCAACCTTATTTTTTCATGAGTAAAGGAACTATTTCTTTGTGAGATGGAATTTAAATTTGCTAATTTTTACTGGAAATATTGGGTGTTGCCTGCATACGAATACATTTTTCATCATACTGTTGTATAAATACTTTCCCTTTTTTTGGTTTTATTAATTTGTTAGAAAATATATTTTTATATTTTGCTACCTTTCCGAATACCATAGACACTTTTATGCATAACATGAAAACAAAAAAGTAATTTCCAGTGTCACAAAATATATATGTGTCATATCACCACTGAAATATGAAATAAACTGGTTCAGTTACCTCACTACTACCATTCTCCACCAAATGCCTATTAAATGGCTAAAGATTTACGATATTAAGCATTTACTAGCAGAGAAAGTAAAAAGTAGACATCAGATTCATGTTATTTCAAAATTTGTCATTGCTAGAATTTGGATCACAATGAGACTAATTAGCTTCATAAAATAAGAGACATAAAACTACTGTAGTGAATAGAAAACTGAAAATCTGATGACCCACAAATTTAAGAATTAATCTGGGATAATCACGATACAATGTTCCTTACTCTTTACATGAATACTACCAGAGCGCTTTGGTAATAAAATCATACGGTATTAAAAACAGATATTTTTAGCGGATCGATTGAGCGACTCAACTAAGAATATAACACCCCATTAGTTTTATTGTCACTATCATACTTCGTTAATATCAAAAATAACAGTGCGAATTTGCTGTTTAATAATACTGCAACTTTCCTGATTCGTAAAGTTGAATATTAGACAAAAAATTGCTAAAAAGACCATCAGAACCTGTTCCCAAAGTGAAAGTTATAAGGAGTGTACCATTACCACTCAACTTATGGATAACAAGTAAAATGAGAAGTATTTTTATAAGTAATAAATAACAAGTAAAAGTTATTAAAAAATATCAACTAAACAGGCCAAACAAGCTAAGATTAGCTCTTTAAATCCTTTGATGGTTCTTTGTGATAAAGAAAAACACACGAGAACAGAATGACTCCTATCATCATAGAAAATGCCGAAACATAGTAAGGATATGCGCTATAAATAAACCGTTCATACTGGGTATGTTGCAGTGGTCGAACAGATACCTGCAATTGAACGAAAATATTGCAGATCAAAGATCAAAGGCTAAAAGTGATATGGCTAAAAGCAAATGGAATTTTACATTCCCCAATACATTTCCTTAATAATGTCACTTTATTACCAAATACACCAACAGTCACTCAGTTGTCTAAAATTTAAAGATTCTCCAAAGGAGAATTTTTTAATTTTTACTCATTTCTTCCGTAAGTCTCTTTTTCATAACCAAAATAAGAAAAGTAACAAGCTTAAGTTGATAAAATTCACTATCGCTACGATATCTAAGGATAACCATTGCTTTACAAAAAATGGTTATTGCTTACCTGTTGAAAAAAAGGAATACTTACCTGTTGCACATCCAACAAATGTGTGTACCCGATGCGACGATAATCGACCATGAACTTGAACACGCCATAAACATCAGGAAGTTTAAACTGTGTTTTCAATTTACCATCTATAATAAATTTTAAAAACAGCAAAACAACAAAATAAAATTGTTTCAGGAAGTGACTGCAATTTATGTATTTGGAAACGATTCACTTTACGATACCTTCTGCAAAATGTGAACATTCTGCTACCTTCCAGAAATGTCACTGATTACATAGCGAAGAATAAAAAGTGATAAAAAGTGATCAATTTTGCTAGTTGTGTGGACTGAATCCATTAACATTCTAGCCAATGAAATTATTATGAAAAAAGCTCGAAAATAAAGTCGTAGAATTAAATTAAATATATACTGTAATTTTTGAGAGTCGTCAGAATAAATGGATCAATGCGAGTAAATTCTAGTTGAACGTCATCCCCTTTGAACGCTTCCCACTTCCCGTTATTGAGCTCTTCAATCTCGATAGCATACTCAACATTATCCAATATCGTATATTCTCGTGGAGGATTCTTTTCACCGACCTGAATTCCAAAAGCAGTAAAAAATGACTCTGCGTAAGATCATTGTGCTTGCTTATTACAGGAACTTTACTCAGTCTCAATAGAGCAAATTTATTTCATAAGATTAATATTCCACAGAAGTTAAATATAAAGAAGCAAAACAAGCACACCTTATGATGCGAAACACTCTTAACTTTCAGCACACCTTTCTCCATAAATACCCATTTGCTCAATTCGGTTACTAACTCGAAATTTCCACTTTTCTGATACCTAAAACAGGCATTCATATATGGCTAAAAATACATTTTGAGGTAATCAGTGCTGATATAACGCAAAAAATAATTTGGTCCTATGGTTTGCTTAGTCTCGTCAAAAAATCATGAAGTAGGCACGACTAATTTGGAACATATTCTTCGAATGACGGGAGAAGCCCTGATAATTAGTAATTAAAAATTTGGAATGAGTTAAAAAGCTGTTGTTAAAGTAATTCAAAATACTTCGTTGCAGAACCATATTTGCTAACATTTGCACTGATAAAAGCATCGCTAAACATGGCAAGCGAACCAGTCAACAGAACACGCGCATTGTTCCGTGCCTGAATGGCACCAATCAACAGTGTTGAACGGCCTACAGCAGCCGGATACTAAAATAGAAGAGAAAAAAATCAACGTGTTCAGATTCGGTATACAGAAAATTCTCCAAAACATAGTAAATTCTTTATAAAAATTTCCATTAAATCTAAACCTAAATCATATGTTATTCTTTTAACTCATAAATTCCAAATTTTATGGCTTTGGAGAGAATACCGTTGTTGTCAAATCTTTGATGGTCATTCTATAAATACTAAAGGTGCTCCCGTATATAACAAGAATGTGGCACAGGTTAAAGGACCAGATCACATTTTACATTACCCTTTGTTTGCAAACGCTTATCCCTTTCACTAATTTTCGACCTTTCTTTCATCACTTAACTTAAAATACAAAATCCAAAATAATACTTCTTCGATTTTTTCACGAGGATTATATGAATAAGCAGTTGTTGAAGCAGGGAGTATTTCCAAACGGAGCTGATTTGTTTTATCAGCAATTAAAGCTACACCATGGAAGAGAATAGGATTAGTCTGCTTTGTTTTCCCTATAATCATTGGAGCAGGTAAAAGATTTGATGGATCAGCTACAATTGTCGTATGATATCCTTCATCCTGTAATTCATTAAATAAACATCGAATTACGAGTAATTCCTAAATGAGCTTTCAAATACTGATGAATTATTTGTCAACAAATTCTCTAATCAATTTTAGTCTTTCAGCAACCTTTTGAGGATCATTAAAAAATCATTTTTCCTATCTTCATTAGAAACACATTTGTAAAAAAGAAAATAACGGTCGACAAAATGTGAGTAGAAAATCTCAAAAGCGTATGTTACAAGAAATTGTGTAAATAAAACTAAAATATTTAAATAAACACATTCATCATAAAAGAACTCCTTAAATAGCTCTCAAAACAACATATAAAAATAAAAGGAAATGTAGTAAGTATAATTCTAGAAATCACAATTCAATTTAGAACTAAAAACTCACAAGAACAGTGTCATAATTCAAATGGTCAATAACAACAGTTCCATTTTCATCAAATTCAAAACCATTCTCCGCCGCTAAATCGTGTAAAGCATCACCAATGCGTGTTCCAGCTGCCACTAACACATTGCCACCATTATCAATAAAAGAAGTTATAGCTTTGACATTAATCGTCCCTCCAAATTCTATAACAGATATCGGAAGAACTTTGTGATTTCAAGTCTAAAATTTCTGCTAATGTTAGTAAAGATTTTTATGTAGCAAGATGTCGAAAGTCAACCAAACATGTTAGAAAATCCTCTTTTTATTTCGATATTCCAGTCTCATCAAACTACACAAATATTAGCACAGTAAGAGAATGGAAGATATGACTTTAAAGGGATCTGAACATCATGTTCAATATCTTATATCAGTATGCTTCGCCTGACCCTTTCTACACTAATATCATACTGTTTTGCTAGCTTTGCAGCAAATAGTAGACCTAATTTTAGTTGTGCAAGTAAATAATAACAAGCACTAATCTTCTCCACCTGGCGACCACATCCCAATAAACTAAATAAAACAGAAATCATAGATAACTCATAAAAAACATAAAACATAAGAAAACCACCAGAAAAAAAAACAAAAAAACAATAAAACAACTATAACAAACCAGTCCAGGTAACACCTCAGAGATACAAATAAACCCCATAATAAAAACTTGTATACAAATAAATGTTAGGAATTTGCTCTTAAATCGCTTACTATTAAGTGAAAGCATATCTACGCTTTTTCTATATTGAATAATTTTATAGTTTAATATAGGACAGATCACAGCGATCCGATGAAATTGAGTTCACTGAACTCATTTTTTCGTGTACAACTATCACATCATTTTTTTACCGTACTTGAAGTATTAAGCATACAAGCCTCATAGATAATAACTGAAAAATATATGCCCAAAAACACGTAAAGACAAATAAATTGATGGAAAATTAGAATGTTACCGTCAACTCCTGGAGCAAAAATGATAAGATGGTCGTAGAGATGTTCGCCATACTTTGTGAGAGTTAACGAGCGATCATCTGCTGCTTTTAGAGTCAACACGTGTCCCCTTTCTGAAATATCAAGCACATTATGTATTACTAGTTAATAAAAAAAAGTACTTGAGAATAATATTTTCATAATTGATAGTTTTTTTTTTCGACAAAAAATTACCCACCCAGTTATCCTATGAATTGTTTATAGACTGTTTTGTGCAACTAATGAAATCTTCCATTAAATTACACATTCTCGAATTTTCTAAACATTGTTCTTCATTTGTCAATAATAGAAAGAGGAACGATAAACAAAAAAACGTAGCACTAAAAAAAGGTTTTAAAATATATACTACAACTATACAGTGAGGACCACATGACCTACTTACGAAAAGATGGCTAAACTATTTATTACAAAAACCAGGTAACCGATTCGAGTAAATTAATTGTTGCTTACCTTTTAAAGATTTCAGGAAAATCGAATGTGTTTCTCTAATATTTAAATTATCAACCAAGACTAATATTTTGCCAGCGCTGATAACTGTTACAATTTGTAACAAAATTACCGAAACAGCAGTGGACAATAAACGATTTGATGTTTCCATGCTAACACTTCTATCTGCACCTTAACATTCAATTCCTTATATTTCAATTAATAAGTATGGACGAAACTGATCGAAACCTCTAGAAATCACAATCCTTCGTTCGCATGAAATCGTACAAAAGTTCAGTTACCATCCTGCTTCACATGTACAGCGGAAAATGGTCACGATGAATTATTACCAACCGGTGATGATATATTCTTATCTTTTATGCATAATGCAATTAATAAAAAAAATTGATGACGATGAAGTCTCAAACATACTGCCAGTATAACGTCTCAAAATTATAAACAATTTTAACCTAAACTATTATTTTTCCCATGCTTTTCTCTAATATTTCATTTCTCATATTTCTAGCACATTTTTTTCGCCTTTCCAGGTGCAGTGTTCTACTATATCTTAGATAATAAACTCGTGTATACCGCATGGTGAATGAAATAAATACATAATACGCTATAATATATAGTTAATATTCTATGTTAAATAAACCTTCCAGAAATTACATTAACCAAATAACCTCATACAGTACAAAAATCATACCTGCTCATTTTCAAAATATATTTAACAAACGAATTGATTTTTAATAAACAAAATACTTCCCCAACCGAAGAAACTAACCATGATGGAAATGTAACCAAATTACCTTTCTTCTCTTGTTGGAAAATTGAGTTGAAAAATTTGTTGTATGCATTAGCTCTTACCTAGTAAAATATTTTTTCTACTCATACTATTTTTTTCGTTGGCAGATATGAGCAAATATATAATTTGGTTCAATGCCAAATCTGAATCAAAAAAAATGAAGATAATGAAAAGGATTATTTTTTTTTCTGCGTGTATTGCTAGGTCAATCACGGAAAAAAGCATAAATCACAAATGGCACACAGATTTTAAACAGCATTACAATAAAGTGATCACTTGCAGATGTCACTGATGATATGGTTTTCTGCTCTTCGCTGCTTCATCCTTCGCATAACAAGTATTTTTCCGAATTCAAATAACATCCAGCGTATAAATAAAAAAAGTAATCCGAAAATTAATAAGACAGCACCTTGATTAGCGGAATATAAATATAACGAAACGAAACACTAATAAAAAATAATAATGAAGGTATGTATAAAGTTTAAACCAATAACAGTAATGGAAAATAACGACAGAGAAGGTACATATTAAACATATCTATGGAGCACTATAACCATAACTGTAATCACTCACCTCACATAGACCTTGCCATTTACAGTGATAACTGATGGGATTGCTGAGGAATTTCATATTCTACAGATTCATGGTCTAAAATCTTTAGTACTGCTTGGGCAACATTAGTTGTTTGGCCATAACTCGATTTTTCCTTTCATTTAACTACGACTTTAATTGATGGTATATTATATATCGAAAATTTTGGTAATATGAAGTGAATGTCTAGCTATACAACCATGCATATTGTATAGACGTCGGACAAGGCTCATCACAGTAAATACCGGCAATTTTGATCACCACCATTATACAAATTTTCTATGAATTCAAGTAAAATACACCGAAACACTTTTTGCTCTAAAATCAATATCTTTTTTGCTTTTTGAAAAATTTGTCCAGTGCAGCTAACGGACAGAACGGAATTTAATCGAATAGTTCCTATATTAAACAGTTCAAAGAATAAATCCTAAGTTCATCAACTTTCCTCTAACCGCTTCTTGTGCTACTAATAATTAACATCCTTAGCAAACTATAATTCTGGAAATAATAACAAAACGACCTTTCGAGGACCCTTTCGGTAGCAGACCGGATTTAGTAGCCATCTCACATACTCTTATCCGACGTTCGCTATCCGGAAGACTTCTCAACATATTTTCGATGATTTCGCCCACTGATTTCGTCTGATGTTCTTCCAATATTTCACGAGCATATTCGGCTGGAAAGGGTAAATGTAGCAAAGTGGCTTCCCAAAACTTTAAAATTTCTTTAAATCACCTACAGCGTATTCTGTTTTCTTCCCTCTAATACTTTGAACATGAAAGTAAACAAAAAATATATAGAATTTTATAAAGGAAAATCACAAATAGAACTTACAAAACATCTTTTTGGGTGGACAAAGATTCGGGCAATAAGCCAACACGCTACATATTAGTTCTTCATCGGACAGCAAATAATCTTCTTCATGTTGCCTACAAATCTTCGTAAAATGGAGTGCTGCTTTACACATACTTCACATACCCTTTGAAATATGATAAAAGTCAAATAAACCAACATTGTACATGTTGAATCAACGCATCTTCCTAACAATTCATAATAGCAAAGCGGTTTCAACGGATCTAGTTTGTTTGACAGTGCTCTATGAGCTATCAGGCGGTAAGGAAATGTTGGAGATATGCTGAAAGTATCCTGATTGATAGAAAGCAAAACTACTGCAATGACGGCTTATTTAGCAAATATATTACAGTTATCAAAACTCCTCAGGAATCAACATATGGTGATTCTGAAAGCGTTATTATTTCTTTCTTCACGATTTAGTGGTAAAGGGTAGCAGGTTTCTGTTCTCGTTAACTTTGTGATCTTAAACGAAACATTCAGCCTTCCCGAATTGGTTGAAGCATTCCAAGAAATGGCTCCACTATATTTGTATAATATAGCTACTCATTTGCACTGTGAAAATTACCATAAAATGTCATAAAGATGAATAAGAAAAATAAGAAACAAATACGAAATTACCAATAAAGATATCCACGCAAACAGACAAAAGGTATCAGTGACAAGGAGGAAAAAAAATTAAAAGCGTAAAGTCGAATGCTATTTTGATATTATATGCACCTACCGATACCCGTCAAACATAATCAATGGATTATTTTTGAGTTCATTAACATCTTTCTCGCTTAGTGTTACTGTACGGTTGATCTTTCGCTCTCTTTGCTGACTTTCGTGACAGACGCTCTGGTCACTCAATGCTGTAGTTTCTACAGCAACACTTGCTTCCTGCTGTTCTAACTCACGCATTGCTGTGACAAGACCATTCACTGAATCACTCGAATCTGATAATTCAATTACATCGAAATCCCTGAAAATGTTGCTAATGTTCTTTATTACATTACACTATCACTCCTAGTTTCTTCAAGATATTTATCTCATATGCTGAGAAAACAATCCATAAAATGTTGATTAATGCAATTCACGTATTGCAGTTAACTTGCAACACTTTATTAACTTAACTATATTTTCGCACGCTTAATAAATGACAGTACCATGCAACTGAATGATTAACGTATGCTGCAAATTTATTACTATTTCCCATTCCTTAATTGGCTACTGTGGTGGAAGAATAAAGCAAAACAATCAAAACAAAACAATATGAAATAGTATACCCTAAGATATCTACAGAAGAATGATGCGATCCACTACTACTACTTGAAGGTCTTGAAACATCATCTCGATCATCAGAGTAATCCATTGCAATAGTGGTACTCAACTCTCCAAAATGTTCTGAAACGCGGGCTTCTGCAGTTTTCGATCCTTCAACACTGTTTTCCGATTTAATCACTATTTGCGTAGGATCGAAAACATGCCCAACATCCTTGTTTAAATTTTTCATCGATTCCGCCTCTGCTGATCTTTCAATTCGTTTATTTTCTTTTCCAAATGTTTTCTTCCCTGTTTCCTTATAGTTCTCTTCAGACTGTGCTTTACTCAATTGTCGTTCTAAATATGATAAACGTCCTTTAACCTTCTCTTGATCACACCGAAGTACTTCTATTTCCGCTTCAAGAACACCAAGCTGACGAGCACAATGATTCGCTCTCTCCTAAATAAAGACTATTTGTAAATCAAGACTTTTACATAGGATCACCAGTTTGTCAAAATTTATCTACCACCCACCATAAATCCCTTTACAAGTCTCGCTATTGATCTTGTTCATCTTATTTTACAGCACGGTGTAATTATCGCTGGCTTTCGGAAGCCTAAGCTCAATTAATATATAGCATCTGATAATCAATATGTTACAGCCTTTCCACAATCATATAATCATGACACCACCCCCGTTTTTGTAAAATTAATTTCAAATTAATGATAAAATGCAGTAAGAAGTTCGAAAAGTCATAACGACTGCTAACCAAAAAACTATCGCGTTTCCTTCTCGTGACACATTTTTGATCGTCACGATGCCTTAATTTCCTTTCAATTTCCTTCAATAGTTTCTTTTCAACATCAACCATTCGTTCCCAATCCTCAGCTTTTCTCTCTTCTGTTCCTGACATTTCACCAAATTCATCCCTTGATTTCCAACGCAACCTGCATTACACATGCGTATATAATGAAATGTAGAATTACCTCAATCTAAAACGTTAGTGAACAACCAGTAAACTCACTTTCTGGGAATAGTTTCTCGAACATTTTCCTTTCTTTTTCGTGATTGTTTGGTACGATAATCCTGATCTGGTCTATCATCACTGCCACTTGATAAATAATCATCCTTCCTTGAACGCTGAAAATTTCCTGGTAAGGTATCAAAGTAATAACAATGTCAGTATGTGTTTCATTCAAAATAAAAGACCAACAAACCTTCCGATCCATCATAAACTTCCGATTTTGTTCTATCACATTTGTAAATCTTTTAGAGCAGTGTGTTTCGGTCCTAAAAATAAATATTGCATAGCTCGTAAATTTAATGAGTACTTAATTTTATGATAATATATATAATAATATTATATATATTATTTATATGGAAAAACTACAACTGTTTGTTTGTCCATTCTTGAACTATAATTAAAATTTTGAAACATTCTTTGCTCAAACATCCTTGAAATGATTCAAACATTTTGAGAATCTTCGTGATAAAATACCTATAACTAGAACTTGGTCCTTCATTACTACCATGAGCAGTTCGTTCTTCTGAATTTGTACTGCTTAATTCACCTTCTTCAAGTGTTGATTTTAACGATTTTAACTTCCTGTCGTTCTTTTTTTGCATTATCTACGAGTTAATTTTAATTTTTTTAGTAACAGAATAATGTGTAAAGTAATAAAAACTTGCCAAACCGCTCGATTTTTTTTGGGAAGAAAGAAATTAATTCATCATCTAACAATTCAACCACGTCGTTATGACAATATATGCTATGACAAATTAATCTAACGACGCGTTGAAATCAGCAAGCCGCAAGGAATCAATATTTTTATATAATGTTTCTTTTTACAAATGCTCACTTGTTCTAAGAGTTCAGCACGCAGTTGATCAGCATCCTCTTCGTTATCAGCACCATCGCATGGTACGCCATTTCGGGTTTGAATTTCATGAGAATACACAGACATAGCATTCGTTAACGGTGACGTTGGTGATGATTGCGAATGAGAATCTGAATTCATCGATCCACTACGTTTAAGAAAACTTTCAAGAAAACAGCAGAGTCTCTTGATGTACAGTAAAAACATAAGCTCCAAAACATTTTTCTCAATTAACGAACGCATTCACTTCTACTCCACGTCTAATATCAAAATATTGTATCCAAAATCTCCATAAGTCACAAACACAAATGCACGGGATAAAAGATGCAAAAAAGAGAAAATTTGTTAAGCTATTCTATTTCATTTATCTTTTTTTTACATTCTTTTTTGGTCCTAAAAAAATGGCTTCTGCGGAAAGATAGCTTCAAGAGAAACGATATCAAATACCTCGATCACTGTCTACGATATCCATTCCAACTTGCTCATAATTATCACCCAAATTTTCCATCCTCTTCGAAAACTTGCTTGCCTCAATTCTCAATCGAAGTCGGTGTAGCTGTTCCTCAATCCTGAATGAATTTTCCAAACAGCGTTAATTAAAAATAAATTACACTGTTTCCCTTAATTTTTAAATTGAAAATATTAAGAAACATGACTGTTTTTCACAAATGACACATCGTGAGAGGGTTGCAATCGGAGGTGTACACCCGATCTGAGCAACATTCAGCAGATATAAAGAATGTCGCTCTGTAAAAATCATAAAAAGGAGTCAGTGTTCATAAATTTGCAAACGTTAGAAAAACAAGCTTTTATAAATCAGAACAGCAACAGCTGAGCTCTACCTCCTAAACAGAAATCATAATTTTGGTCAACATACCATACTTTACTCCTACAACTAGAAAAATAATCGCAACAAAAAAGCTTGGTTTCAATGACTAAAATTTTACGGGTTTGCAAATTGTTTCACAGTTGTTTCCAACATTTCCACATTATTAGTCGGTGCAGCGACTTTCTGTTGATTATTCAGAAAGAAACATGAGTAACCACTTGCATTATCATTCCGTACCATTACTTTAAGCGGTACCGTTCTTTCATGGAATTTACTATTCTTCGCACGATTTTGCATATCATTATGCCTTTGAAATCGCTTACCTACAAAAAACTGGGAAAGAATTCAGCAATATTTGTTAGGATATCACAGGCTATTTCCCATGTTTAAAATTATATCCTTCTTTCACAAATTTTGGAATTCTTTGATCATTTAGACCATCCAACCCACGCATCATATTTTGATAGGTTCAATTAATGTGCTTGATTTTACTTCACTCTCTCAATATACAAGGCTGTGAAAACCGAAAAGCTTACTTTGCTTTCGTTTCAGCTGCACCCAGGTTTGTCGCGAAGAATGAAGGTTTATTTGTTGATTTCTTGGTATAACATAAGAATTATCAACTGAAAAAAGTAGATAGGTATCAAAGTTCAAAAGCAAAGTTCGCATTTTTTAATTAATTCCTTCACTTATTTCAGGAGTAAGTTTTTTAGTCATCTAGCTGAAACTGCAAAAGTCACGTTCTATGCATTTTACTGACTTAAAGATTTGTATAAATCAAGTTAAAGAAGATTTTAAAGCCTAAAAGAAAGGCTTATAATTTCAAACTACTACGTCTGTCTCGATTACATTTACACCAAATATATATATATATATATATATATATATATATTCTCACCGATTTCTCCCTCTTCTGCTTTGTGTGATGCGGGTTGTCGTACAAATCTTTTATCTTTACTTGTATGTAACACTGCTAAACGTAAAGCATCGTCACCATCCGAAATGACATTTTCAACGGAGTGTTCAGCAGATGCTAAGCTTGTGAATTCTGACCCATCAGTTGCTTCCTGGTAACTAATCTGATATTTAAAAAAGAAAAATCGGACAAAGTAATAAATTCCTGTTGATTTCATATCCCTTTGTTCCCAAGGAATGAAATCAGTGACAAGTGGAATCTGTGAAGCCCCGCAAGACTCGATATGAAGTTGTAATGGGCTGGAATTAAAACATCAAGTACCAAATCTGATTGACCAGAATGGCTAAAATAGGAGAATAGATTTCTGATTGACCAGAATGGCTAAAATAGGAGAATAGATTTCAAGACCTGCATCTCACGAATAATACGGTCTACTTCACGTTCTCGTTCCTCTTCCAGACTTGCCGATGATACATGCGTTACACTCTCTGATTTTATTCCCATCGACGCATTCCTATAACTGTATTAGCTTTTTTAAAATTGTGCAGCTCACGATAGATTTCATGCCCAAACTCTTAAAAACATATGAGCAATATCAAGCTAAGATGTTCTCGTAGTTATTCTAGTGTTTTCTATATAAAAAGTATTAGTGCACAAATACTAGAAATATGCACTTGCAGCAGCCAAGTATTGCACTAATTACCCACTATTAAAATACCGCACGGATGGTAAATATTTACAGTAAATCAAATGCAGAATTGTGTCGAACATCCACTACTACAAACACCTACATTTTAAAAACTCAAATTAACAGTATTTCTCGTTCATGGAAAATAAATGATACAAAAGCTACACATTTACTGTAAGAAACAAAAACCAAATACAGTAATGCAATAACGTTGATCACAAACTTATAGATTTAATTTCGCTTATCATTTCGATGCTTCTCTGAATAATAAACCAGATGCAATATCATAATATACTATAGAATAAAGTTAATGATAGATTGAGACATTTTTGAATGCGAAAAAATGATACATAAATAATTATAGATACCGTCTAAAGAAGAAATATTTACAATAAAACTGCTACTACAACTAAAATTATAACATACTAATTCTTTCCTTATTAACGATGTTACCTGGTATATCAACAATTTAGCAGTCAATTTTCAAAATAATAAACGCAAAATTGTCAACTTTCAAACCCCTTATCTTATCGACTATTACTTATGACATTGAATGGCTGCACTATTCAAAAGTCCACATGACTTAACCACAACTTCAACAAATTTAATACATCTAACATGAAAATATTTTAGCCCATTGTCATAATTTCAAGAAAAATAAACCTGTAAATGTCGCTTAAATCATCGTCTTCAATTTCACCATCTTCTAACGCAGGATCACCTGCCAGCACTACACCTCTCATTCTTGCAGTGCACCTTCTACAGATCCCTGAATATTTAAATTTGTTATATTTACATATATTATAAAATTAATGATTAATATAATTAACTAATTTTACATAAGCTAACATAATCAGTAACTACGTTACTATAACTTACTAATTAAATGAAGTGAAATCAAAGAATAAACAGACACAACTGCAACTAACACCACTCAACGCAAGTCACATCCGTTCCGTCCGACTGAATAAGCAATAAGTGCGCTATGAAAATACTTCATTTCACCGTACTTCAAAAACGTATCACCTGGTTGTTGAATCATTCAGTAAAATACAATTCGCAATTTCGAGGTTCAAAGAGAATTTGAATGCAACGAATATTTCTATGATCACATTGTGATATTAGACTTTTTGAGTAGCATTATCTTTAGTTCATATTTTATTTTTTTTATTTTTTTTTCATATTTTATGGGAATATCATAAACTGTTTAATTGATACATAAAGGTTTGACGACCTAAGGAATGAAAAATTTAAACGTACAAAATGTATTCACAATGCAACAAATGAATGATTTGTTAAAGTAATAAAATATTAAAAGTTATTTTCCATCTTTCCATACTTCTCTGTAAAGTTAGCATGAGAAGAAACATTTGAAATTCTTCGATTTATTTTACAATTTGTCGATGTCCTATCAAATAATATTTTGCTAAAATCTTTAATTAACCTCTAAGGTGCTATAAATATTATAAACATCAAATTAATATCAGAAACATGAATTAAAAAAAAAGTAAATTTGATCTGAAAATTGGCTGCTACGGAATTTATCACAATTTCAATTAATTTTAAACTTGATTATTTTGTATTTATTACGACTATCCAAACAACCCTAGTCTTTGATAGGATATTTTTCAAACAAAATTTTCCACCTCATTAATATCACCTCCATTTCAATGTTTGGAAAAGCTGAAACGAAATAGAATGAAATAGCGTAAAATAACATGTTGCCGGTACTATGCATAAATTATTTCCGATAATACAATAAAATGATCGAAATAAAATTAAATTATTAAATAGGAAGGATTAACAGTACGTACGTCATTAAGCAGTTATGCGTAGGTTACTAATATCTATCTGGTTCATTATTGTATACATGTTTAAAAGAATGATCCTCCGGTAGTTCCCGACAAAAGTTGTTGGGTAATATCTGTCGAAGTACTCCTCCACAAATTCTGTTTTATAATTAATAGTTACTTGTTAGCTTCTCAAATCTCACATTATCAGAGTTTCAAAACATGCAAATGCAAAATACAGAAATCCTTTTCTGCGGGTAAAAAGTTTTGACTTTCATTCGTCATTTATTAATTTTTAAATGAGGAAAAAAATTATCAAATCCTAAATTTCAATTAAATGCTGAATAGTTTGAATGTTGAAATTTATCACTGCTCTTTGTTCAATTTCATACTATTACTTATCAAACTGATAACTCTACCAGTATTGTGATAATTTATCAGCAGCATCAGTAGCAACAGGAAAACAGCAATGATAATTTTCAAATTTATCAGCAATTTTGCTACTACAATTATAGTATATTATTCCTATAGCATACTGTGTTAGATCTCAGGTCAAGTGGTTTTTCCAACAATTCTAAATGTTCAATTTCAAACATACAGTTCTATCAGTTTCTTGGTGTTCTTCAGGAAAGCTACCCCAAACATAAATTATCACTGTTCCTAAGCAACTCCAGCTTTCAATCAAATTATCGACAATATTCCTTAAACATTTAAATATCCAGTTTTCTATAAATTTTCAGTGAAACCGAAGGGTATCCACAACTCACTAGGACCAATGGTTCTGTAGATAAAAATAACTAATAAAGTCAGCATAAGAATAATCATTTAAGGCTAAGACGTTTTTGACGCTGCAATAAAACATTTTAACGAATATTACTGACTTCTCTATTTCCGCTTTTGTTTTCCTCTTTCTCTTCAAGATTTAACAACAATAACAACAAAATACTTCGTAATATACGAAAAAATGCACGTATGGAATAAGTAATCACTGAAATGTCTTCTTGCTGTGCAAATCTTTCAACACTTCGTCCAGCTCGTCATCCTCCATCTTATTTTCCAAGCTAAACAATCATTTTCCAAGTATTATAATGATACAAAAAGCTAGTTTGCCACCCCAGCCAAATCTTAGGAATCATGCAAAAATGATCAGAAAAACGTGGCATTAACACCATGATGATTTCAAATAATCTTTACAATAACAAATGCACGGCAAGAGAAGACGAGAGTAGAAAAAATTTAAAAACCTGGGAATTAAAGCTTTCGCTTCTTCAGATGTTTCTGGACAAAGGTTAGCAATCTGTGCAACTTCGAATTTGTGCAGCGGCTTCGTTGCCAATAAACTGCAACCGACATTTATTTTAATGTCATTCATAACTATGTTTTAATTTTAACATGATAAAAAGTTCATAGGAAACACATCTGATTCAGGCGTTTAAACACTTACGTCCTAACAGCTCGAATCGTCTCCCTATTTTTAAATCGCGCCATTCGTCGTGTATAATTCAAAGTTTTCACGAATACATCACTCATCTCGTCGATTTCTTCCTGAAAACATAATTTCTTCTGCTAATGACAATGATCGGTTTTCTTGATATCAATATCACATTCATCCCATAATAAAAATGGTAAGAAAAAAGGAAGCTTACTAACGCAACTAATGCATCATGCGTAAAGAACTGTTTAAGCACAAAAATTTGAACGTAAAGAACTGTTTAAGCACAAACAATATCCTGTCATCCACCTCCTACTGTCTGCGATTTGAAGTTTTAATATAATTAATTTACTATAATACGCAATCCAAAATCAATTTCATTTGTATACACAACAGTCTTACGCCACATGTGTTCAAAATATGACTGACCCAAACTTGAATCATTGAACTCGTTTGAACTCAGAATTAGATCAAGACTCGTTACCTTTTGTTCACTTTGCTGACGTCGGTGTTCTAACAGCAAATATACTTCTGATGTTAGCAAAGTATCAGCTTGTTCAAATTCTGAAAATATAAACGACAAAGCATTTAAACATAATGGGCTTTTTAAAAGTATATAAAAAGATGTCAAAGCTGCAAAGCGTGATGCAAAAGCAAAAGAATTTACTTCCTGTTTTTGAAACGAAGAAAAGTAAATTACACGACAAATTAAGCAGAATGAAGTTAACCTTTCGGGAATTTCAATTCTGTCGCATCTTCATCAGTTGCGTCATCCGGCTGATTACCGGGCATTATCTCTTTCCGTTGCTAAAAAAAACTCTTGAAATGCTTTGTATCCATATATATTCCATCGAGATTTAAATATGTTGACCATATACACCATATCCCGGTTGAAAAATCACAGTCAAAGCATACTTGAAGCTAGCAATTATTTTTATTATTCAATAATCTGGCTGAGGAAAAAGCAGAAGTATATCACCATAAATTACCAAAAAATAAAATAATCAGTATATACTGTAACCAAGCACTACATTATCATTGTAGTGATTGCTACAACAGATTATAAGACCAGAGATCTAGAGCAACACAAACCAGCTGTAGAAAATACCGACATCAATGATATCACATACATATGTAGATCAAGAGAGATTACAGATCATTTGTAAATCCAAAAATAAGTTTAGATACTGACTTAAACAGATCTTCACAATAAAACAAGGCTGTTTTACAACTGTTTTTACACAGTTAATTTTCACAGGAAATTCAATAAAGTATTCTACAGATATGTTAGTGAAGGCAGTCGCAATCTTTGAAGAGCATAAGTAAGTGTTAATAGATCTCGCATCAGTTCAATCATCCTCACACATATTTTCATCCTCAGTCTCTTGATTTAATCTTTCGCATTATTGTCGCCCCAGAAAAGATAACAACAAATGTGCAGAACTGTAGGAAGATACGAAATCTAAAACACGTAAATGTTATTGTAAAAACTAGTGAGCCATTCATTTTATGCCTTACCACACCTTGTCTAATTCCGGATAAACATTGCTTTCATTATAGCATTCAAAATGATTATAATGGCAATTGTTCCTACATAACGACCAAATGATCGTGCTTTTAGAGGACCATCTCCATAAAATGTTGCACGAAAGGCTCATATTATTGAACGGGTTTAATAAATTTGCCGTCACAGCAGTCTCTCTCAATAAATAAGAAATGGCACATGCGATAATGCAGTAATGCGTCAACTGAATTAAGTATACAGACTGCAAATTAACCTGTGCTCGGCGAACGACACTCTTTCTGAATGAGGCTTCAAAAGACCATGCAACGCAATCCATGGCAGTATAATTCCAGAAAGAACAAAAGGATTCTTCAGCAAATCATGTCGTTTTCTCAGCATTCTATAATCCATCTGAAAAGGAAAGGATAAGGAGTTAACGCTTGAATCTCCGTACTTCTTATAGGTGCCAACATTACTGATAAAATATATTGGCGAAACACTCAGTTTCTAGCAATCAGCAACCACAGAAAGTGCACGATCAAACAAATAAAACTGATAATGACAATCAAAACACCATTTGTCAAAGATTACATCTGAAAAACTCACAATGGTATCGGCAGTACCGGGACTAGAATTACCAGCCTGAAAAGTTCAATTCATTTTCAATTGCTTGAAATGGTATTAACTGAAATACAGCAGTTTTTTCCATCTGTGCAATTCAACCCTTGTAAATGACTCAAATAAAACTGAGAGAATCTGAAAAGTTTCTTTCAAAAGAACCACAAGTTTCAAAGGACAATACCTATACATACCTATTATATTCATCACTATATAGGCTGAAATAACAACTTAAACATTTCGCAAACCTTTCGAACTCAGCTTGAAGTCCTTTCATTTGTGTATCTTAGTTCCTATTCAAATTCATCCATTATTTTTACAAACTGCGCATTACGATTTGAGAAATGCAAACTCAAACCACCACGTTTGTATAACTCGATAAAAACTTACTCCCGTATATCAAAATTACTTTGAGGGATAACTTTTTGGCGATATGCACGGTCCATATAAGTTTCTCGGATTGCCTATCATGTAGTATCAATTCAAAAAAATAAATTGATTACTAAAACATGACTAACCGGTACATTGGAAGCCATATACACTTTGCGTAAAGTTCTTATTACCATGGTTTTCTGTAAAGTTACCATAAATTTCCTATAATTCTATCCTAATTTCGTAACGCGATTAAGTTGGAGGGCAAAGAGGAAGAAAACCTATCGAGTAATCAATCTCATATACTGTTCAAATTGACGAGTATGAAAGAAAGGAAATTACCCAAGCAAAACTGTACACCCCACAAAAACCACCGCCCGGACAAAAAGCAAGGAGATACCCGAATCGAGGAGATACCCGAAGGAGCTCTTAAATTTTACGGCCTAAGCATTAGAAAGCGACGCAGGACAAGAAGAAAAAAACTACCGCTCAATTCGATATGATAATTACTTAAGGCGAGAAATTATTTACGTGAGGTGTTTTTAAATGCTACTAAACTTTTGTTCAAATGAAATATTTTATAATAAAAACAAAAACAATTGATATAAATCACACACACACACACATACACATACACTTCTAATACTATCCTATAAAGTGTTTCGTTTGAAAAATTAAACATATTTCAATTACATGTCAATATCTATATCTATCGATCGTTAAGTGTAAACAATTGATATTTCTCTCTATAGTATGTATTGCTATACAATTAAAATTGAGACAATATATTTCAAAAACGGTACTTAATTCTAAACAAAAAAAACCCAAAATCATTCTCTCATTAAAGAAATTGATGTAGAATGAGAACACTAAATACACTACTTTAATTATCACAATGAATTTTTTCACTTATTGAATGTTCACTTATACTATTTAAATTACTTATGAAAAAATGGACACTGAAGAATTAACCCTTTCATGTACCGCATTAAAGCTGTAAATAATTCCATTAAAATTTTTCAACAATACTAGGTTTTTTTTCTGATCAATTATTTCGCTTGCAACTATGTCATTCCTGTTGAATGATGGTTGACACACTGTGGAAGAGTTGTTCGATTCAAATTAATGAAATCATTTGTTTTTCATTTCTCGATAATATCGAGCCATTGTGGCACATGAAAGTACGAAGACGAATGTGCATCCTTGTAGGAATAATCGAAATCTGAACGAGATAATTAATTAGCACATATTGTCATGATTATCAAACCATTACTGTTTCAGTAATGATGAGTATAATGATTTCCAGCTAATTTTTAATTTATTGCTAAAGAAAAATTTTAAGGAATTTAGAGATGAAATAAGCTGTACTAAAAGAGAATGCTTATTGTTGCTACTATCAGTATATTTCCATCAAACATTTTATAGACCTCTTCTAGGAAAAAAAAGAAAAAAGGCTAATACATTTTTCCCTATAGTTTCTAATGAAGAGACCTGTTACAAGTTAATTCATCTAATCATTCGAATTATTGTAAAATCATATTTTAAACTAAAATTTTCGATGTCACCTGTGTTCCGCGAATGAAACTCTTTCACTATGCGGCTTCAGATAACCCATTAAAGCTATCCAAGCTATCACTGTACCAGATAGAAATACAGGATTTTTGAGCCAATCACGACCTTTGTTCATCTCTTGTTGTTGTAGCTACAACAACGAAATATCAAATGTTAATATCAGCTTTAGTATGTCAGCGCTATCTTAATCCAACGGAATAAAAGAAATGTCAATCCATTGCTATCAGTATTCATCAAATTTCATTGTAATTAGCGCTACTACCATCGTATTAATTTTTATCAGTGATATTCTATCAGTGTTTTAAATCCTATCATTAAAATGAAACAGTACATAAACTGTAATTCATTAACGAATTCTTTAAAGTTGTTTTTAATTTCAAATGAAACTTACACTCAGACCAACAGTTCTTGGATCGTATTCCTTACTCTGAAAAAGCATGAAAGGTATGAAACTCACGTTGCAGTAAAATTTCAATTTTTTAAATATACATTAAATTTCAAAAACTTCTAATTGTATTATCTGAAGTAAATCTCTTCCTAATTAGTTTGCACTGATTAATCGTTAACAAACTAACCTTTTGTATCGTTGCTGAAGCCATCAACGCCTTTCTAATTAGATTGATCATCTATCAACTGCAAATTACCATTACTAGCATTTCATGTACATATCACGTTGCTAATACGATAGCTGTCGACTTGAATTCAAGATTTTCGAAATGATAAAGAAGAAAATTATGACACTTGGAAAGACAGAGAGCTATAAAAATGTAGGAAAATCAAATATTTTACGAAATATCAATAACCAATTTAAAGGATCTTTAGGAATCATAATTTCCGATTGATTTTCATTCAGAACGGGAAAAATTAGTTGAAAGTTTCATATAGATCAACGAGGGCAGTGATCGTTGATCTATTGACCCAGTTATCTATTTTATCTATTCTACTCAAGTTCTAACTTATCAAACCAATACTGTACAATATGATGTATAATATATAATATTTAGGAGATTCTAATTACGTATTTGATTAAGATCCGATCTGGTATAAACAAGCAAAGGTATGGAACAGTTAACAGTACCAGTAAATGAAAAAGATAAAAACCTATCTCTTCTTCCATCTGAAACTAATAATCGAGAAAGTATACAGACTTTATACAACACTTCAACACTATCTGTCATCCTTTAAATTAGCACTAATTTATCATTAACGTTGAAAAAGTATTCCAAAAAGAAAAAAAATTATAAAAAATTCCTATTTCAAAATCAACCAATCTAAATTGTCATTCCTTAAATTTTCACATAACCAAAGAAATATCAAATAATTATCATCTTATACAAGTAAATATAATATGATGATAAGTTAATCATTTATCATTTACTTTTTGTCCATCGAAAAATGAATTACATAATTGAAAGGTTGGTTTATTATACCTAAAAGAATAACTTTAATAAAATGATAAATATTGATAAGCACGTATCAGTCAGAATAACCTTATAGATAACCTTTCAATAAACTTTCAGAATAACCTTAAGTCAGAATAACCTAGTGATGCTATCAACCTTACATGAATAATAACAAATCTCCGGAATACACTTCTATTACGTCGATTAAAAAATTTAACGCTGAGATGATAGCATCACAAAATTTTGAAGTGTCAGAGAGGCAATAGCACCTGTCTCACTCCCTCTCCTTCTGCCTACAACAACTACTACTCTTCCACTAACCCAATCACACACTATCGATTTTCGTAAAATTCGTTTTATTCGCTGTTCAATTTATGCAAACACCCTTTTATAGCAATGGGAAATCTGCAATTATTTGAAATTTTTAAAATTTTAATTAAGTCAGATTAGTTTTAATTAATGTTATGTTAGCTTTTTTTTTCTCTTCCATACGATGTGTTGTATACCTTTATTCTAAACATTGTCTGAACGTAAAATATATGAAAAGTTATGTGTAGTACCTCACAGCACACCTGATTGATTATAGGCAATTGTAAAACTACCTGAAACACAGATGTAACCTGCACAGATATCTTGCAGCACGTTTGAAGCTAATTGGATAAATTGCCACGAAATTCTTAGAAGTCATTAATGCATCGGTAATTACTTGATTTACAAATGAAATTTCTTTTTTGCAAAATTTTTTTCTAAATTCATTTCATCAAGTTCTACGTGTGAATTAGACAATGAAAAAATTGATGCGAAATATCAAAATGTCCGACAACATCAAAGGTAATAAAGAAAGTAAAGGAAGTATTTCAGCCAAAAAAAAAAATTGTCACTTAAGACTTGGCGGCTATCATTTGTCATCACTGACCTTTTACCGCAATATATTCCAAGCCAGTTTTTCCAAAAAAAATTTTCGCCAATAATTTGCTCATTCCAGCACAAAAACGTGATTTTTACTGACAATATCGCAAAATATGTTGTTGTATGGTTTAAAAGAGTTTAGCTTCAATATAATTCATTTCCTATTGTAAATGGAATTCTTAAAAAAATTTGAATTATGTTAGTTTACTGCGCTGCAAAAGTTTTGATAGAAACAATTTCTTTTTTTTTATTATTGCAATTTAAATAAGTCATGCGAATGAAAGGATCGTGCAGGAAACACTTTAAGACTTATACCGATAGAAAGTTGTACAAATTGTTCGGTGTGCCAAAATTGTCATTTCTTATTTTTATGAGAATTTATGACAGTGAAAAGTGGTTCGGTTCAGTTGTTTGAGTAAAGCTTTTCTCATTTGTTGATATTAAAAAAAGCCGATAACCGATATGGTCTCACCGATACGGTTTCACCGATATGATAAATAGCTATATAATTGTTGGATGTGTGAGAAGTTTTTCTCATTCGCCGTTGTTGAAAATACACATGAAGGATTCATATCGGTGAAACGTCGTACAAATTGTTCGTCATTTACTAAATTATTAAGAAATTTGAGAGCTTATGAGAGGAGTCATTGTCGATAAAAAGCTCTACAACTGTTCTAAGGTAGTCAGTGTTAAGTAATAGATCGACACAGTCTTGATAGCTGCCAAGTATTCATATTCAGATGATGTGATTACACCCTGAGAATCCTGAACGGAAGCATTACAATAATGCTAATTATTACTTAATTACTTAATTATTTAATTAAGCATTACTTAATTACTTTATTAATTATTAATTACTTAATTTACTTAATTACTTAATCATTACTTAATTACAATAATGCGTAATAAATTTGTTATAAAATTAAATTTGTTATAATACAAATAAGTTTTTTTTATAATATAAATAAGTTGAAATTAAATTTGTTATTTACAAATTCAAATTTTATGCTGCTGCTGCTGCTACTGCTGTTGCCCTGTAATAAACAGTAATTTGTTGGAATAAATGACAAATTTTTTTATAATATAAATAAGTTGAAACAAATCAAAGGCCTTTTTTAGAATGGAAATTTTGTACCATAAAAACTGCCTTTTTTTTTTCAATGAAATACGTGTAAAAACAAGTGCGCCGATACATTCATGCAATGAATCATTTATCCAATTAACATTGTAAATTCTTCAATTTGATATTTAATGATCTAAAATATCAGAATAAATTATTAAACGAATCCATTATTATTCACTTAACTCTTTTTATTTTCAAAAAAGACTGTAAATGTGCGCTTCAGCTTGCTCGAGTGAGTACTACCACCTGTTTCTGTCAAATCTCCCACTAAACTACAACCTCAATCAAATTTCAATCAAATTTTCCAACTATCAATATAAAACAAAAAGCAATCCAGTGATTCATTCTATCATGATATTCTCTGATAATTGTTGACGTGCATGATGACTAAATGAAATTACCGATCAACCGGTTATAGCAATTTTTTTTTTATTATCATCAAATAATTTCCACGACAAATGTTGAATTTTGAATTAGTCACATTTAAGCCATCATTTGTTGTCACTTTTTAAAACAGTCTACCACTCATCTCTTTTTATCTAAAATTTAGTGAGAGTCTTGTCAACTTACTGTCAACAATCTTCTAAACGCTTATTCCAAAAGTCTCCAAATCGTCAAATAAGAATGAACGTTCGCTTGGGTATATGGGTCTTAGGTTAGGGGATAGGAAAAATTGCCGATAGTTTACAATTTGGTCTGAACCATTTTGATTGTCAAGGCTGTAAATCGATGAGGAAGTAAACTCTCTCAATTTGTTTTGCAAATGCTAGCTGTTCTTTCAACATTTCAACATTCTCTCAATCTTGTCTCCTCTCTCTCCCTCTCTCTCTCTCTCTCTCTCTCTCGAAAAGGAATTCATTTCATAACTTTGAATTTTCATCATTTCTGCTCCTTCTAGAATGTTCACATTGTTTTGTGAACACTTCTTGGAGCGAAGAAAACAAAAGGCATGTAAAAATCATTGCCTTCTGAGTTTCTTTTTTTTTCTCACACTCATTATCATTTCAATTCGCATCATCTCAAATCACAACGACTCCTTGCTTGTCCTCAATCCTCATATTAGCTAAGCAGTTATGCCAGGTGACCTAATTAATATGCAACTAACTAACATCGTATGTACCACTGCTACATTTCCAGTTCAACGCTTTAATGAAAAATTAAAACTTTAAAGATCAACATGAAAGTTGTGTGTTACAGCACTAAAGTTCGTGTTGTACGTTATATAGCTAGAATATTATGTTTACGTAGCTAACTAGAATATTCAAACATATATTTAAATTTTTCTCATTGAACCGTTAGTCTATGAAGTGGTTATTTTAGCAAATATTAATATTTGGATAAGATAGAGCTAATAGCGTATGAGATTAAGAGAAATAGTGTGTAATGATATAGCGGTATATATGAACTTGTGATAATTGATTGCAGTTGCAAACAGGTCGTGGTATAAGTTGGCAATAGGGGCATCATTGTGGTATGAATGGCTGAGAATTTATCCTGAACTTTGAGTCAATTTCATCTATTTCAAAAGTACTGTGCAATAAAATGACGGAAGTATTTGTAGGGAGGATGCTGAGAAGCGTAAGTCAAGATGATGTAATATCTAGCCGAAAACACTCTACACCTTTTTCTTACAATGTTATCTTGAAACTGTGATAACTTCAAACGACGATGCCTAGGAATTGTCCTCGCAAAATTATTCTCTCATTTTGTAGTTTAGTTTTTTCTTGTTTCAGGAGTTTCCCTACTTTTATTGAAAATAATACATGGCTGCGATAATAAATGCGAGACCAAGTTCTTTCACTCATTGTAGCTTGGGTACCGGAAGGCCAGGTTTTCTTCTTTTATTATTTAAATTTTGCAAAAATAAAATTTGCTTCAAAACTTTGCTTACAAGTAAGAAAATGTTTATTATGGATGGTTCATAGTGCTGTTTGCAATTAGGCTTGCTTATTTGGAGAGTTAATAGCATTTAAAAAAACATCATCTGCTTCATAATTTTATATTATCGAGGTTAATTTAGTGTTGCTGCATAAAATCGAAGGACAAATATCACGTGTGAATGGCGTACATTTGCTAAGTAATGAAGAAGGAGTGCTAACAATCAGTGACGATCGATCATTGCGTATCTATTTGAAACGTGATAATGAGCAGTTCTGGCCGTCTGTCTGTCATTATCTACCATTTTCTCCCAGTTCGATGTATTTTGATGAGGGTAAATTAAGGTATCGCATTCTTAGAATGTACAATTAGCTATACTTTTTTACTTAATGGAACTATATGCAACGGAAATATTTCGAAATGGAGGAGAACGATGCCTCATAAGAAAGCCAGCGATGTCATCATCGTTTCTAATAAAGACTGTCTTTTGATATAGGAAAATCTTTATTGCAGACTTTTTGTTGGTCTTATCAATGGTAGCGTTTATGAGTACAGAATAGCAGAAGACATGAACAGTTTGTCGGAACAGCGTCATTGGATGGCACATTTGAGTACGGTTGCTGTTGTGTTGTATTCACGGGAAGCTGAACTGATTTTCAGTTGCAGTAAAGATAAAACGACTGTTTGGCACTGTTCGGAAACCTCTGTAAAAATAGGTGAGTTCACGATTATCATATAAATTCTTTATTTGCATTGTGCATAATACCT
This sequence comes from Litomosoides brasiliensis, assembly GCA_013365375.1. Taxonomy (NCBI): domain Eukaryota; kingdom Metazoa; phylum Nematoda; class Chromadorea; order Rhabditida; family Onchocercidae; genus Litomosoides; species Litomosoides brasiliensis. The sequence continues at coordinate 59,334 of JABVXW010000172.1, read as the reverse complement.
GTAAATGTCTGTACACAATAAAAAAACAACCTGTTAGAATATTTTCTATTACAACCTGTTAGGATATTATTAGAAGTCGTAAATCTTAACTAGAAAAACAGACATAACAGCCTTCTGTTCATGAATACGAGTGTTATAGTTGGTTTAGGATGCAGTATTTTTAAAAGTCCATGCAATAATTTTTGAGGATATGAAAATTCGAAGTGACTGTGGTTTTGTCTAGCCGGTACTAACGACGAGAAAACAGAATTCACGAAATCTGTTAATTGTGAGGTCTTAGTACTGACTTTTCCTTACTGAAAATCAATTATCGGATCAAATTTTTTTGATTTTGCCTAGAGAAGTATAATTCAACCATTTAATGAGCAAAAGTTCAGGTCGTGCAACAACTGCTTACAAAATTTACTTCGATTGTTCAAATTAGAAAACATATATCTACTGCTTCGTAATATGTATCTTCTGTCTATCTGCCTTCAAATTTAGTAGCTTTCCGATCCTGCTCTTTCTACGACTTCTAGGTTACAAGCAGTTTTGGTCAGTGTTAACTTTTTGGATTATCATTGAATGAGTTATCTGTTAGCAACAATGATTATTGGTTGCAGGATCTTATGCAGGCGACTCAGGCTTCACGGCATTGGAATTCGATGTGGCATCAAAATTTGTTTTTTTAGGCGATTGTGGTGGTGGTATTATTTTGCTACGCTTGAATGGTTCGGAAGCATATGTCGTCACCACCCTTTCTGCACATACAAGTTGGTTGTAGAAGTTAGAATCTACACTAATGATATGCATGTATGCAAATGTAACAATGTTCCATATATTTTCCCATACCTCTTTTTGTGAAAAGTTTAGGAAAAAGGAAAGGTACCAATATTGTGTTGAAGAAGAAGAAGAAGTAAAAGTTATTTCTGCTTTGACTTGTTCTTCGGGATAGTTGGTATTTATCGCAAACCTTTTTTGGCAGATATGCTCAGTGCCATTCATAACTTGCTAGGAAATGCTATGTTGAGTGACCGGATGCTGTTAAAGATAACATGCTAACGGAGTTTCTTTTTTGAATTTTCATTAGGAATCTTTTCTTAGGAAACTAATATCTTGAGCTGCTTATGCTCATTTTGCTTTCAGATACCATCACTTCGCTGGCGTGGGATTCAGAACGTCAGTTACTGTTTTCAGCAGGAGCCGATCACCTTGTTATTATGTGGGATATTGGTGGAAAGAAAGGACAAGCATTTGAACTGAAGTAAGCATTCCGACCCATCTATATTGGTTAAGAAATTGATATGTTATCTAATAATTATGCAGATTTTGGGTAAGTGATCCAAGCTGGAGTGTACGCTATTTGCTTGTCGTGAAACAAAAGTTTGCTCGGTTGGATTTCTTGTTTTTTGTCTTTTTTTGATGCGAGCGGTATGTTAAGATATGAATTTTCTTTATTCAAGTATCTCACTATGTGCACTGCTTCGTAATGACAATCATTGATCGTTTGAACTTCTACAGTAACTATTGTGCTAAGTGGTATTTCCGGTTATTTAAGTGTCGCACTGCATTCGCTACTGTTATTTAAGTAAAATCAGAAATAACTGAATTTCGTGAAATTTTACTACTTATTATACCCGAATTTTAGTGCCCACAACAACAGATTAACATGTTTACGGTATGCACAGCAGAAGAAAAGGCTTTTTTCGGCAGATGAGGACGGAAATTTAGTTTGTTGGGACATGACAGCGAAGCGAGTAGAGACACCAGAATGGAAAACAAGTGATAACTGTCAGCTGTGTGACTCACCATTTTTCTGGAACTTCCGAGAAATGTGGGATAAAAAGGTGACACAAAGTATCATCTGTAATTATTCCTTTCATATGCATACACATTCTTTGTTATGTAAGTTGTCACAAATGCAGACCTTTTGTCTTTCGACAGATCTTGCGGTTTCAGAGAATTTTTTTCCAATCACTTAAATGTTTTGTGTTAGGTAGTTGGTCTACGTCAACATCATTGCCGTACTTGTGGTAATGCTGTATGCGCGAAATGTTGTGCCAACACAATAAGGTACCCACCAATGGGTTATGAGTTGCCGGTCAGGATATGCAACGCTTGTCATTCTCGGATGCAACAGTTCCCTGACCAATTCGAGTAAGTCTTGTTGAATACTACTGCCAGTTTTGTGTGATAAGTATCAAAGGTCCGAGTTTGGAGTTCCTTATCAGCTGTTGGATGTTTGACCTCTTCATTGTTAAACTTAACACCACTTTATCATTTATCAAGATGTTTATATTTCAGTTTGAAAGCATGATTTTAAAGAAACACCCGTTTTTTATGTTAGACACAATGCATTGTGGCTTTCCTGTGAAAAATCTTTACGCATTTCCAATTGCTCACTGGTTCGGCTGTTTCAACATTTTTTCATATTCATCTTTTTTACTCTTTTACGCGTTTTAGAGCTTCTTTATTATAGCCTTACTTCGCTGGCAGTCATTTCGGAGCTACGCCAAGGTGTTATATGCATGCATTTGCAAGAATCGACAGGTCGCCTTGTTACAGCTGGTTCTGATCGGATTTTAATGATTTGGGATGTAAAACAACTAGTTTGAGCAAAAATATGCGAAGTCGAGTTTCTTTTTCTTAAGCGCCTTGTTTCGTAGTTTCAATGGTTTGTAGAAAATATTTTGAAAGTTCTTCGTTTTCCATAGCACAGCGTAGCATTTCAATGGTTTTAAGAGAATAGAGCAAACAACATGGATTATGTAAATTCTTAGACATTCAGATTCATTTATAAATTAACAAAGTTAATTTGTATGAATAAATGAACCTCTCGCTAAAATCTACCTCATTCCCTCATCATTTCTGAAGATCATAAAGCTTTTCTAAGAGGATTTCGCGCTACAATTTGTGAGATTAAGGGTCAAGAATGTTGTGGTGTAATGATGGATTTGAATTTGCACCACTGTTTGAAAAAATATGTAGTGACTTTGTAGAATTTATCAAGCTGTCTCAAAGTGCTCAAAGTTTGAGTAAATTGCGATTCCTTTGTTTACACTACATTCCTCTGTGATATCAAATGCTGGCAATCAAATCTGCTATGTTATATATTATAAATTGCACAATAAAATTTGCTATATAAAATAATCAAACTCTGAATCCAAATAAGCCTATAGCCTTTTGTAGCATAATTGACAGAAAAATAGCGAACATTCATCTCAACTATTCAAAAAATGAAAGATACTTGGAATTTCGTATTTAAATTCGAACTAGTTTTATTCTCGGTAACCGACTGCGTGCGTTATCCGCACTAATATTTGGTGAGGAATAACGATGTTAGACTTTTTCTTGTTCCAACACGCTGTAGAATTCAGAACGCTAGCAGCTTGACCGGCGTTGGCACTGTACATCAAACAGTTAGGACCATTTTTTCTATCCTCTTGTATGTGCTAGACTCGTTTCTGGTACTGCCGAGCAGTTCATGATTTTAAATTTGAATCTTTTCGAATTATGTAGAAGGATTATTTCAACCTACATGTTTATCTTTGCACAACCAAGAAGAAAGCATCTTCAATATGAACACTTTCAAAATTCCACTAACTCCAGAGAGAGAATCCTTGCAGGGTACTGCCTTTGTTATTATACCTTTTTTCATTCCTAACGAATTAATACTTAGCTCCTCTTGCTAGAGGTAGGAAAACGTAGATATAAATATCATTGAATTTTAATATTGCGGAGTATAAACTGCACCCGTGTTATAGCAATAGCACTAAAATACATGTGGACGTAGACGAGATCATGAGACGTTCTACACTTACTCGCATCCTGCAGAATGGAACACGACTAATCTTCACTGAATTTCCAATTGCACTCTGCGGTTTCGTTCACGTTTAATTTCGATCCACTTTGCTACATGATCATCTGTTGATTTGATGTAATCACTTTTATGAAGTACGAGTGGTGTCATCTTACCTGGTAAAGCCATTCGATTACCTGAAATACTACATTCCTGCTTAGAATACTCGACACATCGGAAAGACCAAACGTGAAACAAACCAGCACTTTAAAACAACGAATTTCCGAAGCACTACTTCATTATTTTTCAATCTCCTATTGCTATGGAACCAGAAACCCAAATTAAACTTTTCAATTTTCTATGGAACACTTACCACATTTAGTATCGAACTTCCCAGTTCGCAAAAGATTCATACGTTGCATGAACATCACTGCAAATCCAGTCATAAACGAATCCACACCAGCACGATGGCAACCTAAAATAAGTCAGAACTTTCGGTTAGGGTTTTCGAAAGATGTTATAAGTTTCATCAGTCTTACAACAAATCGGAACTTTTTCTGAGCTTTCAGAACCTTTAGTGATTTGAAAATATTACCAAACCAGAACAGACTACCTTGAATCACATTAAAGTAAGTATAAAAAGTGGAAAAGCATTGAGAAAAAAAGCTCAGAAGGCTGAAATGTAGTCAAGCCAAAACGAAATCTAGATGATGACAATATATAGTAATTTCTTAAAAGTCGAAACAAAGTAACTGACTGCCTGAATAAAGCTAATTAACAAATATATCATGTAAGTAAACAAACAAATATTGATTCAGTATTATTTGGTTATTAAATTTAATACTTCAAAACTTCTGAAATAACTTGTAAAAGGCAAAGAAAAAATATCGTGTAGTAATTAGAATGAAGTAAAGTCAGGACCTGTTACTGATTGTAATAAGTTAGTTGTTTGAGTTGGATTAACTGATGGCTTCATTGTTTTGCCCTGCTTTAAAGTATTCACTGAAATCGAATCGTTCATAGTGGTTCCGTTTTCAGTGTGAGAAGAAACTATAACCTTATTTTTTCGACCATCTATCGCCTCTACCTCAGAAAGTTTCAACCCATAATCATATCTTCTCTTCCGTCTTTTACGTACCTGAGAACAACATCAGCGAATAAAACTTATCTTACTTTAGCCTCCCAATAAAATCATTTAAGTTCTTGAAACAACCAGCAATGTCGAAAGTAATTCGTCGATACAAACGCAACGGTTTAAATATTGACACTAAAATGCTGTCATTCTAAATTACTGGTAGAACTTGAAAAAACAAAATCTGTTAAGAACTCAGGATTTAGAGGTTATGTCAATTCTTACCTTCGCTTGCTTTTGATCCTCTAAGCTCAACAATATGTCAACATCATGCACATAGGAACAATCCGTGGCGTTGCAAAAGCCATAGTTCTGTAATAACGGAATAACAGCCTGATTTAATTCGCATTTTTTCTTCACGTTACAGTCATCTCACTAAATACCCATTCACTGCTGTTATAAATGTAGAGAAAAATGTGCAAAAATATCCTGGAATAAAATGTAACTAGAAGCTACTTAAGCTACCACATTTCATTAACATTTTTTTTCAATTTTTATAGTAGTGAACATTCAAAAAAACAACACAATTACTGGAACTTGTAACATTTTTCATAGAAAAATAAGAAAATTAAGCATTTTAGTATAACTCACCGAGTAACGCTTGCAAAGTGATTCCTTTTGTTCGTCACTAACTGGACAGGGCTCCGCCGAAGCACAGGCATCGAAATTATCGGGTAATTTACAATCTACCACGTCAACAGCATTCTTCAAGTCCGTTTCTACAAGTGTAAAATCGAACTCAATGCTCACATACAACCGATTACGCGCCCGCTCAATTGCGTTTTCACGCTGACTGCAATTTTTGGAGCACTTGAATCAAAGTAGTTATTTTTAATTATTACCACGTAAAAGTCAGAAGAGCTTGACCAGAGTTGGTGTTGAGCTGCAAAAGATTCCTAACAAGCTGTTGATATATCTTTTCACGTAAAAAGGTTTTGTTTTCATTTTGGGCGGAAAAGACATAAACAGCTCTAAATAGTACCACTTCCTGAAGACATATTCTAGGAAGGATGCTTTAAATCGAGTGATATATTCCGCAATGTATTTCGAATCATAAAGACCAGGATTGTCTTCGGGCAATAAAAACCAGTCGGAAATATTAACGATGAATTCACTGAATGTCTCCGGCAAAATACTATAAAAGTGCTGATAAATAAACGCCAAGTCGATAAGTCCATTATGCAATGTAATAGGAACACCGGCGCATAACACTTCATGCCATAATGCCTTCATTGCGTTTACCTGGAAGATTTTATCATGAGCTGCTAAAGCTTTGGAGTAGTGCGTTCTTCTTAGTTAAATAAGTAAAGATTCCATTTTTTCTTTTTTTATTCCGGGAGTTAGAAATCTACTTACCTTTTCATTATCATTGTTATATGGAATGCCCAAACTGACCCATTTATTAAAATCAAATTTGTGTTTCGATAAAAACTGAAACCCATCTGCTTCAACAATAAACGGTACGGTGCATAATGTAAGTATATTGAAAACCTGAAACAAAATCAAATCACCAAAGGTAGAAGATAAGGAGATATCTTCACAAGAAGCTATTAGTATATCAAAAATGTTCTTGTCTAATCCAACTATTGTTAAGAGACAACAGAAATTCGAACCTGACATTTGTATTTGAGCTTTTTTTTAGCATTTGTTTCTTTCCGACTAACTAACTGAAACGTCGCAATACCAACTGAAAGCACCGAACGGGTCTGGGCGCTTTGTCGGATAACATTATACCGCTCTTCCAACGATTTCGCTGACCATCCCTTTTGCACTCCTAAACCACTAAGTTCCTAAACAAAAAATTCAGTCAAAGAAGCTTTTCTTTTTTAAGCCTGTTGGAAATAACAGCTATGATCTTTAAGTGCGCAAATGTATGAACTCTCTTCTTGAATAAACCTCAAAAATATTTTGGAATTATATTCAGTAATACTATCTCTCACTATGGAAAATGATCTTCATATCCAAATTGATAACCTTACTTTATTCAGTTTGAATGAAAGAAAAAACTCCACTACAAAAGCTCAGTATTAAATTCTTGACCAATACTTTTTTCAGAATTGAAAGGCTATTCCCTCAGTATATCATCAGCAGTTAACAGTACTTTATCTATAGAGTGATCTACAAAATCAAACTGTTTTGAAAACCTAATTTTTCAATTTGATTTCATAAATCTCAGAGATTTATAAAATTAGTGAACAGATAAATGAAGTTAGCAGATAGCAATAAATAAAATTATATAAATGACAAAATCAAACGTACCAAATCAAGCGATATAAATGATGCATTCCGAATAGAAAGCAGAAGATATGGCCATGTAATGTTCAAATTCTCTTTATTTACTTCAATTACGACGATATTTGATATGCAACCTTTACGACTTCGAAAATTACTTCTGAAAGATGACGTCACGCAGCACGCATTATCAGCAGGACAATGCATATTCTTACACATGTCACTGCCAATAACTATTCTGAAAAAAAAATGAAGTTAACAAATAAACAATGTACTGAACAACATCTTTATCTTCCCTAGAAGGATATTAGTAATATTCTGTGAGGTGAGAAATCAAGATCTTAATGAACAGATAGCGGGATATGCTTTGTTGTTGCGCTATCATCTGTTTCTGTATTACTGTTTATTACCAATTAGGACACACGTATGCGTACGAAGTGTTTCTCAACATTTTCAACTACCAATAACACAGGGAGATGAAGTTAGATAAGACTGTATTGAAGAATATATCACATCATCTCTAAGTGAAACGTCTATATATGAAAACCTCTACTGAAGGAAAGAGAAACAGAGATTGAAGCGCAATCAATCAAGTTATTTCCCAAACGAACGTTAAACGTGCACCTAAAATTCCGCTATTTTGGACAGTACCATTGGGACGTGCGTCGTAACTATGAAATGTTCAGATAACCTTGACATCAATGGATTACATCACTGGTTCGAAATGCAAGTGAAACCATGCAAGAAAAGAGAAGTGTACGATAAATGGCGTTTGGACGTGAACTTTTTAGTACAATATCAATGAATAATGAACGAGAAGCAAATTCGCCATCATAAAGTGAATATAATTTTGGGTGTGACTGAAGTAGCAGTCAAGAACTACGGAATTGTATTCAATTTATCAACTGGCACCGAACACCTGAAAGTCTTACGTGAGTAAACTGGTTGATGCAACCACTGAGAACTGTCCTTGTTTAGGTAATGACACACACACACACACACACACACACACACAAACACATACACACCCCCAGCTGTCTATGCAACATCATTTTCTATTCGACGTATTCGACATGATCGACGTCAGAGATAAGTTTACTGGATGATTCGGGAATCTATACAATTTTAAAGTAGTTTTCACAAGGTATAGTCTTTCTACATTAACACATATGTATGCATCAGCATTAGTTTCATAAGTTTTAATGTAAATTAGAAAAAATAAAATATTATCCACAAATATCTAAAACTGGAAAGAATGAAAAGGTAGAACATACTAAAGATATTATAATGTAATACGTTTAATAACAAATTATGCAGCACAATACAAACCATTTCTGCAGCATGTGGAACAAGCTTAACAATACATAATACAACTAAAGCTCTCCGGATATCCACTGAGGATCAGAGCTGCATCAAACATTAAATGTGAACAGCAGCTTTCTTTAACAAAAAGAATGGTACAAATCGTTACTGAAATATCTGTGTACTGAGCATTTTTTCAGTTACTGATAGAGCGATATATTTCGAACTGAGTTATTTTCTAGGCAGTATAGTATATCACATACAGTAGAAAGCATAGGGAATTAGCATACTAAACTATCATAACCTAAGACATTTCTTTATCATATTGCTACTCTTGAGTAGAAATAATAGCGAGCAAAAAACTTCGGATTTTAACGTCACTTAATTCCTTGCTTCCTGATGAAGGAAGCATAACAAAGAGGCATTCAACAAAGTTATTATCAATTAGCAATGATTGTCATCTGCAAAATATCAGTCGATAGATTCTGCATGCATCACTGTTCCTTCTTTGGTTCTGTAGGTAAAGCTCCATTTTCTACTTTCTGACCAATTACCCTTCGTTCTCGACTAGCCATAATTGCCCTTTAAAAGCAGTAATAAGTATCACAAATAGAACAGAAGTACGAGTGCCAAAAAAAATATTGTCAAAGAAAATAATTAAAGAGTTCGGTCAAAAAATTTTCCTACTCCTTCAGAATACAATTTTACTCTAAATTAATTGATTAAAGGTTTACAGAAGTGACCAACCGAGACATTGCATCCCAAATGCCACCCATAAAAACAGCACAAAAGAGATTCTCGAACGGTGCGAAAGGATCCTGAACATTTAGTAACACGGCACTTAGCTTGAAATAAACAAAAAAGCCAACAATACCCTGCAAAAATAAAAGCATGTTTAGCTAGCCTGCAAAACACTGAAAAGCATAGGTTAGAGAAATTAAAGGTTCCAACAGTAGTGTTAACGTTTCTAAGCGACGATTTTAAAACACGAAACAACATTTCATTGTAACTGATAAGTAACTTTCAGAAAGTCTTTTTAAGAAGGTCTAAATGGTAAAGATCAAACAATCCTACTTAATGTTGTAGACCTACGGAAAGGACTACACCATAACACAAGTTAATACACTTATGTACTGAAAATTTGTCAGGCCAAGTAAGCAACATAGAATATCTCACGTTCTACGTTAAATAATTTTAACATCATGTTAAATGTTGTTTCATGACGAATATATAAGAAAAAAATATATATGTTCGACGAACCAAATAAGTGACGCCGTGAGGAGCAGAGATGTACCGGGAATGTCTGTCAACCACGAGAATCACCGATGCAACGCAACAAGCTTTAGTTGAAAAGGACGGTCGAAGTAGTTCGTTGTGTGCTGGTATCCATACGCCTCTAACCAGCTAAAACTTTATTATTCGAGCTTTAAGGTTCTGTAAATAAATACTTACAAAGCGTTAGTGCCGACGCAAGTTTGGACAAAAGAAGTGAAGAAGAACTAAGAAAATAACTTTTTCGCTAACTGAAAATGCAAGCACACCTTTTGTAAGCCTCCTGGAATAGCATTATAACTATCATACAGCATAGACAAAATACTGTACTCATGGAGGAAAAAGATCTTGCAGCATACCTAAGGGTATAATTATATTAAGGTAATAGAAACCTTAAATCATCTTTCTTAATAGTGACGGTAGCATGTCTAGGCTCATCATCAAATAAACAGTGATGTAATCATACACTGAATACGCACTGAATAGGGAAGTCAAAAATTCACCTGTTCCAGTGTTCGGACGATTCCTGAACCGGCTCCTTTTGCTGTTCCAACGAGGACCTGTACAAGATACGCACTTGGATACAACTTTGACGCATGCGAAACACCATGCGTAACCTGTTAAAGAACATGCGAAATTAAACAAAAGGTTTGCAGGCTAAAGAAAAAACAATGTGACAGTGTAACTCTCTTACTAGAGTTTTAAAATAAATCTGAATTAAAATTAAGTTTCAAAAGAAAGAAAAACCTTAGATGTTCTTCGAACTTCTTTCAATACAGACAACACAATTTTGATTGGTAGAAGCTTCGATACCTTATAGACTACATCGAATGGGGAATAGAATACGAGGTACCAAACAATAGTTGCCTGGAAAAATATAAGTTCCGCTCATTTTTTGACACATTAAGACTAATGTAATCAATGTTTAACGTAGGAATGCAATGCTGCAAACGATGATGATTAATGGTTAAAATGATTAGCAGACTAAAAAGGTTTTTTGATCAATATATGTATTAAAACACAGTAAGTGATGCTAAGAGTTAACGTTCATACATGATTAAAAATATAAATCAAAAGAGAATTATTTCACAATAATCCTATTTAAATATAAATTATAAAACAAATAACCAGTAAAATGTCATCGTGTCGTTTAAAGGGTGTGATAACTGGTTCACCCAAGAGGAAATTAGCTAAGATACTGCCTGCAAAGCACATCAGCATCGACGAAAGCCAACAACTCAACGGATGTTTTCGGGAAAACAGTGATGCTCCAGTCGCTAAGTCATCGCGAACCGATATTGTCATCTGAAACAGAATATTTGTCTCCTGAACCTTAAGTAGGTGTCATAAATAACACTTAACAAGTAAAAAAGATTCGGGAAAAAAAATCACGTGTTGCATTGGTAGTTTGAAAAGTTAAAAGAGAAAAAAATTCGCACAGCAGCGTCTTCTTTCCTTTCTGCCCAATTCAACTTATACAGTTAATGCTTACTATTAATATCATTTATATATAATCTACTTCTGGTATCGCATATTTTAGATTGACATGTTTGATTCTTTCAATTCTTATGTAATGCCGAACTTTATCATGCAGCATATGTTGTTTTTTGAGAAAGTCATACTATTTATTCTTCGAAACCACTAATTCAGTGAAAAGACAAGTAATACACTGAACAAAAATAAAGGGAAGACTTAACCCTTCTTTTAAAAGTATCCTGTTAAAGATGATAGAAGGAATGCTTATGAAGTATTCATAATGAAAACAGAACAACTAACCAGTATATAATGCGCCAAATCAAAGTATGGGTACATTTTCAGACGTTGCACACGGCCAGCGACACCTGTAAGGACTTCCTGATCTAGCCCGGTATAATCCATGAAAGACATTGTATCCACTATCGGTTCAGCAATGTATGTATGGATCAAAAAAATCGCACCTTCACCTATTTGCCGTTTTCTTCTAGGACAAACTAATCTGAAAGAAACGAATGGAAAAATACTGACCAAACGGCGCACACCACTGACGTTTTAAATTCTCGTGAATGGAATATGCAACACGAACAAGTATCCGATCTCCAGGAACTAATAAATCTTAATTCTACTTCCGTTAATTTCATTATTTTAAGAGATGATTCGACATGAAGTCATTTATCCTAAAGTGAGGGAAGGTTTCAATCAATCCAATTAGTAGTTATCTCGGAAGTCTACAAAAGAACAGCAAAAAGGGCTAGAGTGAAGTTAATCAGACGGAGGAATAATTATTCTCTCTCTTTGCGTCATTGCTGTTCTCTTGTTACGCACAAATCCGACAAGGCTACGAAATAAATCATCATCAATACAAAAAGTCATCGACTGATCGATTGCGTAAGCACAGAATTTTGAACTAAAGTTTAAAATCACTTATAATCCAGTAAAGTATGCTGTTTCATAATATATGTATGTTTTTACAGACTAACAAGATATCACTGATAACAGCACATGCATGGTTATGCACTATCCTACTGATAACATTTTTAGCTGTATCTGTGCCTCTTGATTATAACATTCCTGAGCAGCTAAACCTTCAACTGCACAAGCATTTAATAATTTCAAGTCATCGAACTGTCATTTCTGCAACAAAACATAACTGAATTGACATCCTCACTCACTGTATTTAAAGTAGTAGTTATTACTAGATGATGGAAGCTAAAAAAAAAAACTCATCTGTAACAGAAGGTCAAGTAATCTAGCGTAGATAGTTTCTCATTGAGATAACGATTTAGTGAGAAATCACGTCAAATTGTCTTAGTGAAAGTTAGCAGGTATTTTAATAATATCATAGAGAAGAATATGTCCATATCTATAGCAGTATCACTTGAAGCTTAGTAAAAGTGAGAAAAAATTGAGAATAGGTGAGTGCTTACTCATCCCACTTAACTTATAGGAATTTTTAAGTGACTCATTGGAAAATGTCGTGAACGACTTTGAGGAAGTGTTCAACTATCATCACATCGTTAAAGGGATATTATTTCTTTTAGAACAATTAAGCTAAAAGGTCAATTAGCACTAAATGAGCATATCATAAATGGACTTACAGAATGAGGAAAAGGAAGCATTTATCAGTGAAATGTTTAGGGAACAAATATTAAATATTCAACTCAATCAGAACAGAAAATATCTGAAATAGCAATATATCTTCGTTCACTATTAAATGAATGAGTGGAAAGAGAACTTGAGGTGCTTGCTTGTTGGTTTAGAAGTGCAGGAATAAATGAGAGAGATGTAAAGTGGTGAAGGTACAGGAAAGGAGAAAAGGATAACGACTATTGGAAAACGGGAGAAGAGAAGATGAAACTTCTGAAGATGTTGAGATGATGATGATAATTTTTCTGACAGTTGCTAGGAGAGAACAAGTGGATAAGATCAGGGAGGAAAAAAGAGAGTTTAGCAAATTCGTTAGCAGTATTTTTACTAAACTCTTTTTTTTTCTCATAAAAAGCACCACCTCTGCCCACAAAATATTATAGCCGATGGAATTCCACATGAACATATCCATTTTTAAATGTTATTCAAAAGAAATGCTACTTCAATTTTTCCAAATTTTATATGAAACAATGAAATTTGGGTTTTGTACGACAAAGAAATTGATCTTTAATATACTTGGAGAACATTTTCGCAACTTTTGATTTACTAGTACTTTTGCACAAAACACATCTTAAGTCCTCTTTGCTAAGTGATAATTCGATAGTAGAAATTAATCAATTCGACTTTACCTCATTTTCCTCCTATTTTTTTGTTTCTATGCAAATCTCTACGGCAACACTTTTAATCGTTTTACTATATACATTTGCACATACAGCAAATGTGACCTTAACCAACTCGTCCTCATTTCAAGTCCTTTCTCAATCCATTATATTTCTTAATGTGGGAATAAATAGGCCACAAAACAGGGAAACTATGGCATGACTTTTCCCTAGGCAAATCTTCATGTTTTATTGTGATATTAGTGATTTTATTTATGCATTTTGATACATTATTTTGAATCGTTTCATCCAAGATTTTCTGCACTGATGAGAACAAAAGGAACCATCATTAAATTTCTCTTGTTCTTTATCATACTCAAGCACTCTGCTGAAAAGCTTAATATTACAGTAAGATCTGGATTTTTTAGAATGTCATGGCTATCTGGAAATTGTTTTCTTTAAATTTGAAACTCACAAAATAAGACAGAATATCTGAAAAATTATCAACTTGAAATCCTATAGAATTCTTCATAATGCTTATACCTGATATGAAGATCAAGGCTTACTTTCACTCTTAATTTTACTTATCGAGCCATGTTAATAGATGATTTCTGAGACCTGATCAAGAAAAGTGACGTGCGACTACAAAAACTTATAGCTACTACAGTGGTACTACACAGTCACTTTTATCGAAAAGAAATAAAATGTCAGAAAAAGCACCTTAAAAATTTTTTTCATGCCTTTATTATAATCTTCCAACACTTCCATTAGCGTTATCATTGCAGATGAAATCACTGATTGCTAAAATATTGCATGAATATGTTCTTGAAATAATTCCACTGTCAAACAAAAAATCTAAATAATTAATGAATTTCAGTAATTCTTTTATATTCATATTCGACCTTTCTCGATGCTAAATTTATTAATACACTTTGGAATTTAGACATTTTTTTCTTGAAGTATTAATATTTAGTATTAAAATTAAAAGTTAGAAAATTCCTTACAGATTCCTTGATTTCATCATCTAATAATTTATCAGTTTTTTCAAGCTCTACTTGAAATACGTTTTCGGCTCGATCTTTCACTGCCTGCAATACGGACTGCATAACAGAAAAGATTAATACTGAGGACCGCTAAACATTACTGATTTTGAATACTGGAAATCTCCGTAAAGTCTTTCTATGAAATGGAAACCTACCTGCATTTCGAGATCATCCGGCTTTTTTCGTAATTTGTTGATAGCACAATCCAGTTCATCTCGCTTATTATTTACAGATTTCAACTCCTTGGTCACATTTTTTGCATTTGTCTGTAAAAAAGTTGTTTTTTTTTTAAAAACACTAACCGTTCACTCTCTACACCATAAACTATAAAAGTAAAAGTAAAAATAGTTATCAAAGTTACCTCAATCCATTCCTTCATCGGTTTTTGCACCTTTTCTAACATATTTGTTCGAAATGCACGATGTTTCTGACCAGCATTATCAAATACTTCCTTAGCTGTTTTTAAAACTACAGCGAACGAATCATCTTCGATCTCACTACTGTACTTATAAAGTGCTTGACCAACTTTTTCAAACTTATTCATGCCACTATCGACTGTGTCCTTTGAGATCTTCTGTTTCAATTCAGTTGCCAAATTGTCCTGTAAAAGTAAAAACCATGCGACACGGTTAAATCGGCTAGTAAAGCTAAGGAATTCTATTTGATTATAAAAATCGTTACCTTTTCGAACTTCCAATCAACTGCAAATAGACAGAAAACAGTGATTGGCTGCTACATGAAGGACAAAATACAACAGGTAACTGTATATCGTTGGTAAAATAACGAGAACAGACAAGTACTCGAATAAATATAGCTTACGGTGACCAGCGTAGCTACGAGACCAATCAATTTCTCAATTTGTTTCTTGAAATTATTGAAAAGCGAAATTTTCTCCTCATAATCCGCACTATAGACCGTTTTCGAGCCACCAATTAAACGATAAGCAGCAGCCTTTACTTTGGTTGTCATCTAGCTTGTTCACATTTATTGAAATAAAACGTAACAGTTGTAATGTTCAGGCCTTGATGAAGAGTTAAACAAATTAAACATTACAATTCAGCCTAAATGGAAATACGCTATGGATTTTTCTACCGAATTATCTCGTAACAATTTTTCACTTTTAATTTAACCGCTTTTTTTTGAAATTTTAACTTAACATTTTAACATTAACAAAAAATATCATAGGTTAATATCTTAATCGAACTAGAACTGCTGCTATGGTATAGAATACTGAAAAAAGCAAAACAAACTATCGCAGTAATCAGATAAGGTACCATGGAGCATGGTACTCCTACTACGTCACATACCTATCAGTAATGTTAGTGCTTAAAAAATGCTTTACAAAAAAGCACAGTACTGTATAAATATGAAATTAATTTAAGAATTTATGCATAATATACGTTGGTTGTTTAACGTGGGCAAAATCTTATTCAAATCTTCGAAAGGTGAATGGGACGGTGATTTTCATTACATGCTCAAGCGTAGCATTTCAGGTGAACTTGTTGAATTTCGTGCGTGTATGCTGTGCAAAGTGTAATTTGATGAAAAGTACTGGACAGTGCGAAGGTTTGAAAATTTTAGTGAAAATACGAGAAGACGAAGTAATGCTGGAGGGGTTGTGTGAGAAAAGTAAAGGAGCAGCTCGTGAACCATGGCATCGTTATCGTCTACCGGGATATGATAGCGAAGATGGTTTCCCGTCGTACCGGTTTGAGTGGGAATTATTCGGTGAAGCTGTTTTCTACACATCAATGGATATGTCCATCCAGCCAGTTACCCTGTCGTATTTTTCTCGTGCGATATTGAGGTAGATTTAATTTAGTATTTGGTTTCAAGTAGTCTGTGCTTATTCCATCATTAAACGGATCCCTTCATTATTGACTTTATCACTCATGATTGCGCAAATATTTTCTTATTTGATAACAATAAAATGGATTCAAAGTGTGGGAGTTATTAACGCAAAATCTTGAAACTAGATCTGTAGGAAGTTGACTGCTTACGTTGACTGCTATAGCACTTTCTTAACATAGGTTTTTCGCCGTATTGTACTTTTTGTGTTGACTATAACTAGTTGTATTACTATTATTTGTACCCTGAAATCAATCTTTACTGACATTTGTTGTATAGCTTCTTTGGAATGATCGTATGGCGCGAAAGCTGAAGTAATAAATTGACGTCTTCTTTCTCCTGTGGCATCCATTTCCTTCTTTTTCCTTTATCATGCTTTATAACGCCATGCCAAATTAACTTTTGTTCCTCTAATCTCTTTTTATTTTATATCAGTGATACTGATTTACTGTCGCTCATTAGCGAAACACCGACCGTGTCGAGTTCAAGTACAGATCCAGTTCTGGACTTTTCCGAATCTGAAGTGAAAGATGACGGAGGTGAATATGATACCGATGAAGATATTGCTCGAGGTGTGTGCTTTATTATTTCGACTAACGTGAAATTGGAATATACAAAACTTTGACACCCTATCTGCCATGGCTAAGCGTGGGCTTTTATAAACGGAGCTGATATTATCACTGGATTTAATCAGTGCTGGTCTCTGTAATCGTTTGCTTATTATTCCTGTGATTATAGGCACTTTTTCCCATGGTCGTATATGATAATAGCTTTTGATCTGGTTTTTCAAAAGCTTTATATTCCAGTTCTAAATGGATTATTCTTCACCATCAACTGGTACCATTTTCTACTGAACAATTTTGTTTTACATTACAATTTTGCATTTTAGAAATGGCAGCATTAGATTTGCCGATATCTTTTGGTGGGTCACGTCGTAAGAGGCGAAGTTATCGCTGCGAACGAAAACATAAAAATTTTTATATCCGTGAAAAATCACCGAATCACCAGTGCTTATCAGAATATTTGTTTCGTAATGGCAAGTATCTGGAGCGAAAGTCGTGGTTCCATGACTATCGTAAGCAGCACCTTATTTGTTATCGTAGACCTGACGTCTTTATTTAATATCCAAAACTATTCATTATCTTTATTGCCGTAAATCTACAATTTTTATTCCATAACTGTCGTCATAGTACACATCAACTTCCTTTGTACTTTCAGCAGTAATTTTTTTTCGGTTGAATTTTTTTTGATTGAAGCATTACCTTTTGTATGATTCTAGCATTTCATGTTTATAACTGTAAAATTTTTATTCGTATAATAATTTGTTAATCATTAACTAAAATAAGTGAAAAGTAATAAAAGATGAATAGTCGGGATTCTCTAAAATTGATTACAAGCCATAATGACTACCGTGTTTTTAACTTGAATGGCTGTTTTATTTTTTTAGGAAGTTGACAAGTTAAACTAATCTTTATTAGTTTTCATTTATTTGTTTTTTCTTATTGAAAGTAATTCATCCGTGTTTTCTGGAAGGGACTTGACGTATAAATATACGTAGAAATTTTAAGGTGTTCTGTGCGTTTAACGATACGTATGAAACAGTGAGCATTCTTGTTATAACCGATTTAGTGAGTGAGTCTTTTGGGATTTATTTCTGACAAGATCGGTTTATTTTAGCGGAATCTTTCTCCACAACTCAAGAAGCTGAAAATTTTGACAAATATACAGATCAGAACTGTGCACCATACGCGTTGTTGGAAAAACACAAAGAGGCCACTGTTAGTATCTTTTTCAATCTCTATACAGTCATAAGTTGTATTCATATCAATGCGGTTTGCGTACGTGTGAATGAATTTACTGGTGCATTTCCTGCGAATTAGAGGAAGTTATTACAAATATTTATATCTGTTAAGTGCAAGTAATGCCTCTTTTGCTGTGAACATTGTTATTTTAGGTAGCGCTGTAAAATTTTTTCATATATCTGTTCTATTTATTGTTGTACAGTTGAATGCTTTGTAGGAATGTACTGTGAAAAAAGGCTTAGCAATATTTCAGTTTTAACAATGACCAGTAAAAAAATGACCTTAGGTGATCAACAATTTGGATTACATTTCATTTTCTACAGATCAGTGCAGAACAGTAACTTGTTGTTTTGCTTTGCCGATTAGATACGCAAATAAAAAAAGAATAGGTTATGAAGAACAAGTGAAAATACGGTATCTTTAATAATTATAACATGTTCTTTCAATGATATTGTAGAACATGAAATTTATTAGTCGTGCTATTCACAGCTTATTTTAGGCATTTTTTGGTGTTTCATATTCCAAATTGGATCATAAAGAGGAGCACTGCTCAGGGTGCTGGTTTCATTTGAAGGACGCTTCAATTAAGGATCAAACAAAAGGGAACAATATAAATCAGGATATGGAAGGCTCAGCTAAAGATGAAAAACATTCAGTTGGTAGTCAAGACAGGCAACGAACTGCAGATAACCTTTTTAAAACCAACTATGATTGGAACTCACTTTATTTAAAGCACAAGGACGTCGTGGAAAGTTGTATTAGGGAAGATTATGAGAAGTATACAAATGAATCATCTAAACGACGATGTTTGGAATTTTCGGACAAGGCTTGTGATTTTTAAACCCTTTATTTACAAAATGGACCAATACAGACTTTTTAATTGTGGTTCTTCCAAACATTTTTACATTTTTTTGAACTTTAGCTGGCCTTGGTTGGTTTAACGTATAAAAGGAAAGGTTCATCTGGCGAGGAGAACGGTGATTTAGAAACGGGTGTTTCAGGATTGCAAAAGTTAGTGCGCTTCATTCTTTCTGTCTTTTCAAGCTTTCATCTTTTAAATAAGCAAGTATCAGCATACAGGAATTACTATTGCTACTTCCATTTCCACTTGGATAAATTCTATTCTATTGATTAATTACTTAACAATAAACAAAATGTATAAAGTTAGCAAGTGTTATTATTAAATATTGTAAAAATTCTTATGGCAACGGTAGTTATATCAATAGCTCATGTTTCTAGTTCCTTATCAGTAGGATTATTCTTCGATGAAGTATTTGCTCGTGTTATCTGTTTAACAGCACTCTTTACTTAATGTTTATGGATGATTTTAACTGTCGTTTGACAACTAATGAAACATAAAAATATTGAAAGTGTCATTTAATCTCAGTATTGTGCAGTATGTGTTCTCGAGTTTTTCTGCATCCATCTGCTTAGTAGAAATAACACCGAATAGACCAATGGAAGTGAAATCAAGATGCAATGATTCTTACATTTTATAGGCAGCAGGGTTTTCATATTGCGGATATTCATTACGATTTTCAAATACCATATCGATTTATCCAGAAAAAGCGAAGAATTCATTCACGTACGAGTGAGGTTGGGAATGACACTAATGTATGCTTTTCTGTCTAGCTGGCTGAAGTTAAAGAAGATTTCATTATATAACTTCGGTCAAGCATAGAAATATTTTATAATATTAAAAAGTGTTATCAAGGCAGATTTTTAGTTAATTTCTATTTCATGAGTTGTCGTTGATTCATAGACGAAGCATTCGCAGAAAACTGTTGAAACGCTATAAATCTATCAGCTATTACAAGATTTAATACGATAACAGCACGAAATGAACATACGTGTTTCTTGCAGGATTTTACCGTCGTAGGTGCAGCAGAAAATGTTTCAGAATTGTCGGATTTTGTGCTCAAAGATTTTGATTTTGGTTATGATGACAAGCGCGATAGTTGGTTGCTGGCAACAAATGCACTGAAAACATTTGTGGATGATAAAGTATGAGTTACTCAAGAATGCTTGCTCATAACTTTTTAATCCTTTTGCTTCAAAACATAAGTGGTGCAAATTTCAAATGCAATGAGTTTAATGATTATTTGTTATTTATTTGTTTTTTAAAACTATTTGTTTTGCAGGACATGCCTAAATATTATAACCAACGCTTTCGCCTTTTCTCAAAATTGAACGAAGGTATTTTAATGGACCGTGGTGAGCTGCTTTTTTTCAATTCTTACAGTAGAATTTCCTGAATCATGTTTTGAAATTTTATGAAATCCTTAAATCCTTATATACGTGTGTATCTTTTAGGTATTTTAAATTAGAGCACACTTCAATTAAAATGCTTTGACTTTCAGAAATAATTAAAAAAATTGAGGGATGAAATGATCGTGAAAGAGCATATTTTATCTTATTATAGCATATTTTATTGTTTAAAATTACTGGAAAGAATTGCAGAAGGATGGTACTCAGTGACGCCGGAAAGAATTGCTGCTCATATTGCTGATCGAGTTGTAATTATGAAAGACGCTATAGTGTTGGATGGTTTTGCCGGAGTTGGTGGTAACTGTATACAGTTCGCCCTCAAAGGAGCCTATGGTATGCTTTCTTTAAACTAAATTCATTTAAATACCTACAAGAGTTGATTTCACTATGACTGAATTCGAATTCTGTGCAGCATAAAACCGAACTTCTTCCAGTGTTTTAAATTATCCCGCTCAGTTTTATTAATTTTGTATATATATGAAAGCATTGATCAGAATGATGGACATTACATAATGTCTTCTCATCTGTTAGAATTTCCACACGTTTTACAAAGTTATCCATCTACATATCATCATACCACAATTATAAAAAAAGCCCGATCTAAAATAAAAAGGCTGAAGTGTGAATTTAAATAAATATTGTTAAAACTGTTATATTGATGACTCCATTTGAAATAAAGAAGTGACACTGCATTGTTTTCAGTGATTGCATTAGATATGGATCCTGTTCGATTGCGTTGTGCAAAACGAAATGCTGAAATTTATGGCGTCGCAGACCGCATTAATTTTATTTGCATAGATTTCTTCAACTTTTGTAAATTTCATTGTGACAAAGTGAAACACTTGAAAATGGGAGTAAGACAGAAGCAAAATGGTACATTGCGGTGTCGTGGATGCGATACTGCAAAGCCGTGCGAAGGACAGAGGTTCGAGAAGAATGTTTCGGCTGATTTTGAGCAAATTCAAAAAGCTACAGACAATGATGGATATGGAGCGATGGAAAAGCCCAAAACTGGAAGTCCTGAGATTGAGAAAACTATGCTTGTTGAAACAGATACGGATGACGAAGATGATTTGGGGATTGCTGTCGATAGTTGCCATTACATGCCCGTTTTTGACGCAGTTCTGCTTAGCCCACCGTGGGGTGGACCTTCTTATCTTAAATCAATGGTTAAATTTTGAAACTAGTCTCGCAGTTAATAATGCCCTGTAAAGAAGTCAGAGGCGAGTTCAAGCTTCGTGAGTGTAGGAAAAGGCATTATAAATGATTAAAAATCTGCATTAGAAGTACCGTATTTGGAAATAGTAATCAAATTCACTTTTCTGTAGTAGTTATTTTTAATTAATGATCTTTGTGGCATTTTTTCTATATTATCCAAATTAAAATGCGGTCTATTTTGCAGTTGTTCAGTTTGAAGGATATGGAACCGAAAGGCGACAAAATTTTTCGAATTACGCGGAAGTTAACTCATAACATTGCTTATTTTTTGCCAAGGCAGACAGATGTGAAGGAGGTTTGTTGCCGCTTTAGTTTCTGAGCTAAGTTGAAACGTGAAAGGCATCAATATTGTACCACGAAAGTATTTGGTTCTTAGCCGTACCTCGTTTATTCCCATTGGGAAAGGTGATAGAACTACTTTTTTGACCTTCACTTCCTTGAGCTCGAAGTACTCAAAGAGAATAGTCAAACATCTCTTGTTTTACAGTTAATCCGATTGTCGAAGGACACTGGAGGGATGGTTGAAATTGAACAGGCTGAAATAAATCGAAAAGTGAAAGCAATAACTGCTTACTATGGCGAGCTTGCCTGTAATACGTCACGGTAACTCTGCGCTGACGATATTTCACTGCTGAATTTTGCAACAAATTCTCATATCAGTTGAAGAAATGTTCAAAATGAAGAATGATGGTAATACTCGGTGTCAACTATGAAAATTTTTCAGATTTGAAACAGTTTGTATCTTTTGTTATTTTGTCGCTTTTGTAGCAGGTAGCAATTTTCAACAAAATCAAGTGAACATTATGAAGTGCATTACCGTGAGAATCGCATCTGAATAACTTAGTGGAGGATTCGTCATATATATCCGGGAAGGATCAATCTAAAACCTTCGAGATTCAACCATAGTTTATCCAATTTCCTGTTGGCGATGTGTTTATACTCATGCACTTTATGTTAAATAGTGGCTCATTACTGCCGTTATACAATATTTATTTCTAATCATCATTCACGAATTACCTCATCACCACTTGTGCTTAATAAAACTCTTTATCGCAGAATTCATCTAATAATGCTGGCGAATAAAAAACAAACGGAGGTAGTAGATTAATGTTTGCTGTGGACTACCTATTCCTACGAGCGAACTATACAATTCAATGGAATGAGTTCTCCTTTCTTCCAGTGTGGGTAATACAAGGCTGAAATGTTTGTATATCTTTGTTGGCCCCATCTAAAATGGTTACTTCACAAACTATAGTTCACCTAGATCACGTGCTTAGTTTTGTTTCATACAAAGTAGCAGGCAAAACAAATTGGAAGGATTGAGAGCTTAATTTCAGTGATTTTCTATGGTGATAATGTTTTTAAGATCCAAAAGTTTTGACGGGCGAAAGTGTTGCAATTATGACTTTATGCAAGTTTTAATTCAAGTTTAGCTAACTTCCTATAATTCCTACATTATCCTTTATATTCATATTGCTCATATTTTTTATCATACTGTAGAATTTGTTCTTTCTCCACGGCTCTTGTCGACCGAACGCATATGCCTTATATCTCTTGGGAGTATATAAATTATAAGAGTTGTCACTTCATTTTTAGGAAAGACTGTGTTCAAACGGCCAGTTCTGCGTACACAAATTCTCTGTTTCTATTAGGTATGCAAGCATCGATGTTAGATTTTAAACAATGGTTTAAATCATTAAGGAATTGACTTGTATTACTAGAATAATACACTCTTGTTCTGCAGTGATGAAAAATTATAGATCAAAAACCTGATGAGGAAGAAAAATTATTGCAACTGCTCAATAGGGATGGCGGTGACACATTTCAGAAGGATCTTGTCTTGAAACCGCAGTTAATTCTAATTTCCACTCACATGCTAGGAAGTTAACAAAACATTCTAGAAAGAATGCCAGCATTCAATAATAGGATGCTGGTCATTGTGTCGCTCCAGAGGATGCAAAAAAAAAAACCTAAACCACAACGTATGAGTTGTTTTGAGCTCAGGATAACCTGCAACTAATATAAAATTTTGACCGAAACATTCACATCGTAATGAAAAGAAACACACGTTGATTCATTACCAGCGATATTCATTACTTCAATTCAAGGTTTGACTTCATAACGCTTAAGTGATGAACACTTATATCATTTATTGTGGAAAAATATTGTGAAAGTTAAAACAAATTAAGATTATCGCAACAACATTCACATAAGAGGTAGTTCCTAATGACCTATGCAGCACACACAAACAGCAGAACAATTTGTTCAGGTAGATAAACCTGTAATCCATACCTATTCACAGACTTTATATTTTTTCTACAGTAAAAATTACTCTTTAAAAAAAAAATTTTGACCAAAAAACTTTTCCGAATTATCGAAATGTGGGAATTGTATTTATTTGGACAAGACTCAACAGTGTGATATTTATCATTGCAAGGCATCATTGGTGCAATTGACCCTTAACAGGCTTTTGGTACCGCGTGGTAGAACACTGAGGACAACCTGAAATATTTCAACTGTTTGCGTAAACGAAAATGCAACTAAAATAGTGCGGGGGAAACAAGGTTGAAACATAACCTCATCCTGAATCTTCTGATAAATTTCCTGAATGTCTATATATGGCAAAACCACTTTAATCATCCAGATTGCTTCAGATAAGTCCACTATATTCCCATCACTGTCCACGTATTCCGTTTGTAATTCCGGAACTGACCTTCCGGTCTTTAAAGTTGATGACATATGCGAACTGAACAACATATGATATTAAAAAGAAGTTTAACGATGACATGCTTTCCATAGTATGGAAGCAACAACATTGCTGAAACGCAGAGCGGAACTGATTTCTAAATCAACAAACTCTTAAATGCCATTTATTTAGTCTCTACGGGTTTTTAATCTTTTAGTTTGGTAGAATACTTTCAAACAAATTGAATTCTGAATGCTTATCGGGCCATCACTCACAAAATACTCCCAATACAAGAAAAAGTTACCCTTTCCAGCTGGCGTTACAGTTTTCTATTTAATAATTCTTCTCTCAATCTAAATTGTTTAGTATTTGAAAATGTATCAGTTAAGTTTGTAACTGCAAAGATCACCGAAGAACGACTTTTACAATATAGTTAAAAAAACATTCAGAACGCAGAAAACGAGCTATGAAAAACATCTTCTATCAAACCAGAAATTGATAAGACGGTTAACATGAAATCTTACCCCGCTTCATATTGTACAGATCAAATTGTGATAACGAGATACAAAAAAAAAATTGTTTTTGGGAAAGCAAGGAGGAAAAAGAGGTGTTTACGTCAAAAGCATCTTTTTATTCAGATGAATCAAATTATGCAACATCTATAGTTCGTCATGAGCTTTGTCATCAAGTAGTGGACTGTTTTTGTTACATACATCTTTTAGAACCAGAAATAGGCTAATTTCTTTCTATAAAAGTAGAAAAATTATAGACCTAAATTCATCCATATGTGTTTATGTCTTCAGCTGTAACTGGAATATTTCTTTTGAAATATGCAATCTTTGCTCACATTACATATCAGTTTATAACATAAATAAACAATATCAGCTAATATTATACGGGCTTGTAATCAAGTTTCGTTTCCAACTTCTTTGCATCACCCACCTTACGAACTGCCTTCATAAAATCTTCATCGATAACATATTCACGTTCAGCACGAATTGCAAATAAACCTGCAGCATTACGACTTTATTTTTATGGCAGCTAATCATCACAAGTTTTATCCACTAACAATTCAATAAAGTCATGTTAATCAGTATTAACATGACTGTAGTTTATTCAATTCCCGTTTTGCAAAAACCAATCAATGGTTCTAAGTCTAATCAAGGAAAAATTCCCAAGTGGTTGGTATCCTTTTTCGAGAGGACGAACTTATGCTGACTGTGGAGTACAGCTACTGTCAATAAAAAAATAAAATGATAGGTTCAGGAAATCTAATATTCAAATGCTACTATTAACGACAAGTTCTAGAAAACAAAAAAAAAACAGTTGTCGAAAAAAAAACTTGCAGTCAAAACAAGATAAATGTCGCTGAAGCATAAGACAGACACTCAAACCCTACCAAAAGTCCAGTGAATAGACGGATAAAACAGAACATAGGCCCAAACTGACAGCTCTTTTCAGAAATTAAGAAACCCAGTACTTCGGTAATTCAAACCCTTCATAGAGATTTATACTTTTATGATGCTCTAAGTTTCGAAAATCAAGCGTTTACCTGCTTCTGTGCAGACATTTCGGAGATCCGCCCCGGAAAAGCCGTCTGACAACTTAACAACAGCCTCGTAATCAATATCTCCGTGTTTGGTTATTTTGCTAGCATGAATTTTCAGCACCTGAAAAATAAAAAACAAAAACGTTAAGCAGAGCAGTTACATAAGAATATACTACTACTGCACTTACTCCTATGCACATTTCAAGTAAGTGTTATCCAAAATGTAAACAAACAGAGTTGAAGTAAATAACAGAGTTGAAGGAAATAATAGAATTAAGAACATAATTTCCTTTTTTTCATTTTTTCCAGTTATAAAAGCCTTTATTCATTTTTGTTATCACATACAAGCTGCTACCTTAACAGCACTTGCATTCTTTCTCAGCTCCATCCATCTAAGATATTTCTTAAAATCTATTAAAAGATAACGCATATACGGTCGCAAAAATAAAAAAAAATCTACCTCAAGTCTGCTTTGCTCATTCGGCAGACCAATTTCAATTTTCCTATCCAAACGACCAGGTCTAAGCAATGCTGGATCCAATGTATCTGGTCGATTTGTCGCCATGATTATCTTAACTCTTCCGAGTGAATCAAACCCATCCATTTGATTCAACAGCTCCATCAGAGTACGCTGTATTTCACGGTCAGCTGACGTCCCTTCCGAAAATCGACGACCACCTATAGATATAGGAGGACAAGGATTAAGCAGGATTCACAGAAAGCTTAATATCCACTTCAAAAAGTGAAAGTCCTAAATTGTGGACTTAACCATTAACAAGTAATTCATGCGATAAGGATATCAATCGTCCCCTCCTCCCCCACCCCTTCTCTAAATTTTTAAATATTGACGAAAATTGAATTTTTATAGACTTTACCAATGGCATCGATTTCATCCATGAACACGATGCATGGCTGATGATCACGGGCGTAGTTGAACATCTCACGAATCATTCTCGCCGACTCACCAATGTATTTGTCAACTATGGCAGAAGACACAACTTTAAGGAAATTACAATCCAGCTGAGAAGCCACAGCTCTGGAACAAAGAAAACGTTAATGACCAGCAAAAATCTGAATATACGCTTCTCCAATTTGTGTTTTTATTCTCGAAATTCTGAACATCTAATCATTTACATCAAAATAAGACTTTCAGGCATAACGTTTATAATCACAGCGTGTAGAAATCAAGAAATAAAATAATTACCTTGCTAGCAGAGTTTTTCCAGTCCCTGGAGGACCGTATAAGAGACATCCCTTAGGTGGAGTAATACCGACTCGCCGGAATAAGTCAGGGTTAATTAAGGGTAGTTCGACAACCTTAAATTGAAGTAGACAAAAGTTAGAATGGATAAAAACAAATATGTGGAGCAATCAGACTTCTAACTTCTAACTATAAAGATAACTGCAGATCTTCTCACATTAACTAACACTTTTGACGACTTCTAGAAAAGATGACTATTGAAAGTTTACTCACCTCACGTAGTTCACGTATTTGTTCACTCAACCCGCCAACTTCAGAATACGATATATTTCCTGGATCTTCATGGCTCATTTTATAGACTAGTGGGTCTACTTCTCGAGGTAACTGTCGCATTATTGTAAGTGTTGTCATATCTAGAGCAACGCGAGTACCCTTAAAAATTTTTTTCGTGAAAATTTTGCAAATGGTACATATACTTCTCTCTGTACGCTTATTTATCCCTTTGCAATTAATAATGGCACAAATGCTATACGGAAAACAAGATCAATAATGTTAAACCATCGATGACTAAAAAAATACGATTAGCAAACACGAAGAAGTACTTGACGAACAATCGTTTGAAATTCCAGCTATTAAAATTTGAAATCAAATTCTAATGAAGTGATGCAAAGAACAAAAAAAAACGGGAGTATTAATAATTTACGGCAACCGTGATAGTCAAGAGCTAATATCTACATGTCATCATTGTCTAAGTAAAGAGATACCTGCTTTAGAGCTCCCTTGTTAACTGATCGTCGGCAACCAACTACATATCGAGGACCATTTGTAGCTTTCACGATAAATTTCTCTTCCGTTAACTGTTTCAGTACTTCACCAACTATCTGTCCAACTGACTGTAGCGATTTTATGTCGTTTTCTGACTTATCGTGTTCTTTCTGAACTTCTACTTCCTAAAACAAAAAAAAGTCAGTTTTTCTCAACTTTTTGTTTAACAGAGATAGTTCTACCTACTACTCTCAAACTAACTGGTATCCTATACTCCATATTTCTCCTGAAACCTGAAAACCTACTTTTTTTCTTAGCTGTTTCAAGCGTTCTTCCACTTCACGATATTCCACAAGCTTACGACGGTATGCTCCCAGCGCACGCGATTTTTCATCTTCAGCTGTTGAAGCAGTTGTCTGTTCAACCATTTTCAAATGTATGAAAATGGGTTTTATGTCTGGAATAAACTTACAAACTGAACAATACAATAATAGGTCTGCACGAGCAACGTAAGACTGTAACCAATGACTGTTTATCCGATAAATCCGTTATAGGGAACTTACGATGCACATGTATTTGGATGAAAAAATCTTCGAAGAGAATATCGTATATAACAAACATTAATAACTAACGCTAGCCTTTATTCTAGCCTTTTCCAAACTAATCTCCATCTACTACATTTAAAGATTACATGTTAAGAATATACTTCAAAAGCTTCTACGCTAAAGATGCAAGTCATTAAATGCAGAGAAACGAACAGATACGTAACAAAATAAAAAGCAAACACACGTAGATGTGTGTGGATCATGAAGTGAGAAAGCAAAAGAAACATTTCTGTCATAAAACAGAGGTGTGTGTATGAGAGTAGCCAAATAATTACGTGAAAAGCATTTGAAGTCAAAGTAATATTATATTTTGAGTTAATTATACATTTCCAGAGTTCCGTGATGAGGCAAAACGATCTAAATTCTTATCAGAAATATGACTGTTGAGATTACGGAGAGCACATGACCATTACAATTTAAAGGCTGTGAAAGTCACTGAAATTTAGCAAAATTCGTCTCGAAGTGGAATTCATCTTGTGTTGCTTGATTACCATCCTAAAGACAAAAAGTCTGTCATCCAAATATGCCAAATACTAAGTAAGCCCAGCCCGGTTCTAGCATCACCAAGTGATAAAACATTTTACAACAGACCTCTCCCACTTGCTCGCACCACAACTTATGTCTTCGTTGACATTACGCACAGATGCGTGTTACCCTCACTCCCTGCCGTCTATTGTTTCGACATGCTCTCCTCTCGTCGTAACGCTTAGTGGCTCCGCGCTCAGCATCAGGGTTGACCACACGATGAATATTTGAAATTAGTCTAAGATATTGGCTGAACAAGTGACGCCGAAGCCGCAAGTCTGGATTGATAGGGCTACGTGACGTCTAGTGTTGTCTTGCCCATAAATCATGAAGGCCCTAGACAGTCATGTCACGCGCGAAGAATTGAAAGCGAGAGGTTGAACTCTCTTTATTTGCTACTGTCTACGTGTGTGTATGATCGTTTTCAATTTCAGAGACATACAACAGATTTGCTACAAGATTATGATAGTCCATGGCTTAGAATTGTATTTGATGATGCACAAGAATAATATTTTCAAGTGAGAATTACAAATGACCATCCAAGTTTGCTCCTTTTATATCTTAAGCAAACGAAGTTTTTAATGTTTGTGTTTGGAGGTATAAATTTAGGAGAGCAATTGAGATCCATTATTTATATGCGAGAAGCAAGTCCTCAAACGGGCCCCTTGCCATTTGATATTGCTGCGAAATACGTTTTAGTGGACATTTTCTTTTTATTCCCAGTTTTTTACATAACTCAAAAAAATTAGAAACACTTTTACAATATCATTACTGCACTCATTCTTCAATTGGCCTATATCATGGACGGTTTTGCTGATCAGTGCTTTGTTCCGTCCACCAATCCTCTTCGATTTCATCCGGCATCCCCTCCTCTTCCTCGATTTGATTGCTCAGTTTCTTGACATCTTCTTTGATAGCGTCACGAATCCGGTCAATAGCTTTCTGAAGAACTGGTTGAAATTAGAAATCAGTTATAGTCTGTTTGTTCACGAAAAGAAATAGGTCGAAAAAAAAATTTACAAAACTAAACCAAATTGGTTTTATACGCAAAATAGATCATTTTCATAGTCATTGCTTCCTTTCAATGAAAGTGAAAAGTCCCGCATATCAGACTTCGGCTTTTGACTGTTCTATTGCTCAGTTCAGGAGAACCAAGGAGAATCACCTACCGGTGGCAGCCATCCGTTCTGTGGATCAGCTCTTTCGCTGTGTGCAAAAAATTCCTTTCGTACAATTTCTTCGGCAACTGGAAGCTTTACATCACATATGCAATACCACATTTGTCGAACACGAGGAAGCTCTCCTATAAGAAGAAAAATACGTCGAGAATTGACCCACAGAACACACTGTTTAATACTAGTTTTGAACAGAAGCTTCACCAATTTGCTCTTAATGACTAAACTTTATTTATTATTCATAAAGACTTGAATGATGATGCAGATTCCACATCTGTGGAGAATTCTGAAATTATAAGAGGATAGAAATCATTAACGTCCCTGAGAAAGTCATAAATTACCAGGTGTATATATATAATCGATATGATCATCTGTAAGAGAACCGTATGTTGACGGAACTGCTGGTGCTAACGATGAAGCACTTGTGACGGAAACGTGACCTGGTCTTTCACTATTTTTCTATAAATTTCGACAATGAATCAAGTGCAACCAGTTCTTATATGAAGGTTAAGATTAAAATTTATTTGCTGAACTTCAAAAAAATATGGATTAGTGAAAAGGACATGAAGCTGTGCAAAATATACGCCGTAGAATACGGCTTTATATCTCTAGGCTGATTAAAGTAACAAAAACTCGTGCTTACAGTTACGATCTTTAAGCGCTGCCTTTCGGGTATTTTAGCGTGTTGTCGAAACGTCACCATAACTGATTGGTACAGTTTTGCCTGTAATGATTATATATATATATATATATATATCGAGCCAAGAGACATAATATTAATATAAAAAGCATACATTTGGGTCAGTTCTTGGATCATAACCGAAGCGACACCACAGACGTCCCCACGGTCCATTTAAAATGTAAAACGCAAATTTTTGTAACAGTGTTCTGAAAATGAAAATCACAAATTATAATAAGTTATTCATCTATCTCTGCACAAAACATTTCTCAGAACAGTGCTTTCGTGGTTATACTTACAACACTTCATTATTTGCATTTTTTGCTTCACAGCTATAATCGAATCTTACTTTATTAGACCATCATCCAGTCCTGTTTTCTTAATAATACCCACTCGAGTCCACATTGGTCGCTCTTCGAATAATTCTTGCAGCAAACGATGAGGTTCGTCGTTTTTACATCTATAAGTATATTTGCAAAATAATTTCGCCTAAAATTTTCCTATGACATTGAATCTTAAATTCAACCCAGTAATTTGTCGTTCCTATTACAGTCTTTTATGGGAGTTAAACAGATCATTTCCTGGTCATTCTTTAAGCCACTGCACTGTTTCGTTGACAATATTAATAGCATGAATGCTCGGTATATTAAAAAAACAAACCGATATATTTTTAATGAAAGCAACAAGACTAATTAGTTAAGAAATTAAAGAGAGGTTTATCCCGTTCTTTTTCTTTAAATTATTGAAGTACTATACCTAATGTTCGCATCATTGACCGCTTCTTCAGTAGGCTGTTTCGGGAATTCAGCAGTTGAATGCACGGTTACAGATAATGCTTTCCTTTCTGATCGTAAACCTGCAATTTGGTGAATCATTTCCTTCTGGTAGACTTTATAGCATAGAGCAGTGCTCTGCAAAATGCCAAATGATTTCTACCACATCAAGTCCGTCTTACAAGTCTTTCAATGCACGCTGAACCCGTCTTTTTGCCGCTACACAACTTCAGTAAAGAACCGGCGAACTCTGAAAATCTATCAACTAGAAAAAAAATAAACTTTGCCCGTGTCCAGCGCTTTTCCGCTTCACTTTCTCCGGTGAGAAATCAGTTTCTTTGC
Organism: Litomosoides brasiliensis; assembly: GCA_013365375.1. NCBI lineage: Eukaryota > Metazoa > Nematoda > Chromadorea > Rhabditida > Onchocercidae > Litomosoides > Litomosoides brasiliensis. The sequence goes on along the minus strand of JABVXW010000172.1, from coordinate 27,417 downwards.
ATAATAACTTGGATGATGGTATTGAGTATCTGTAAACAACGAACACAAAACTTATGAAATGGAACCTTGCGAGCATGAGTGCATTACGAATCCTCGCAAAATCTTAAATTTGTGGAACTTAAAATATATATATATATATATGTAATTCCTAGTAACGAAAGTATCGATATTACATTTTCATATGATTGAAATTAAATTCATGTGACTATGTAATTATTAAGAAAAAAGTTCTACCTTGAGAACTGGTAAGGAGGAAGATGCAACGATGTACGATGCTCATCTTCAGGTTGGTTCCACCACGATAGAGCGCCTTGAAGATCTAATGGTATCAATTTTGGTACCTGAAAAATAATTTGCTTTAAATTTAAGATCGGACAAATTTATTATTAACACTAACAGTTCATTTAGATATAATAAAGAGCTATGAGATCCGTAGATTTCACAGGTTTTGTGTTAAAGGAGTATCGCCTAATGTAATATAAATTTTGACCCATTATTTATTGTGAAAAAAGAATAACACATATTTGCGAAAAGTTGTAAATATAAACTTACTAAATCTTCAAAACATCCTTTAAATGCTTCACTCTGACGAATTGGTAAATAATGGAAGTCACACATGGATTTGAATGTGTACACTGTCGAAACCTATAACTTTTTTTTAAAGTTTTTATAGATTGTCTGAATTCCTCATCTCACTTTGATTCTAAGCTTCTGCCGTTAGTAAAAAAAACTCAGCCTAAAAACAGAAGTTTGAAAGTACCATCCCAATCACTTTTGCTTGTACACAATTCGGATCAGACTTTTTGCGACGTACAGTTGCGACACATAACACTGTACCCGTACCACCGAACGATTTTTCCGCGGATCCTCGCTCTGATACCAAAGCATTTGCATAGAGATTTTTCGGATGATGTCGTAATTCGATTGGACGGCCAGCAAAGTGGTTCTGCAAAAATACCAATGAGCGCTATAATTATGAATGAACTAAACTGCAGAATATTTGAATAGGTACTGCAGGACTTCCTTATGCGTATGTTGATAGCGAGTTGTAGTAAAACAAATACAATAGTAGTAAATGACAGAATTAGTACAACCTAATGTTAGATACATTTAGCATACTCTCATCAGTCATAAATATAAGAGGCATTAAATTTCACATTCGCAGATTTGAATGCAAAATCACATAATCACAATAGAGAAAAAGTTTCAATTGATTTTTTTCACTTACCGTACTAAGAGTTTGAGCACCTCCCAAGGTTTCGATCGCCTTCTCAGCATTTCTCACTACTCCCGGATATGTCACAACAACATATTCTGGTAACTTTTCTGTACTTGTTGATGGCCACATCTTCTGCAACACACTAACATAATAGCTGTAAAATAAGGTACTGATCAGTAACGAAACAATTGGAAACTATTAGCGCTATTTCTGAAGAAATTCGGATGAACTTTGAAATCATATGAGATATTGTTCTGAGAAACATTTCACTGCTCCAAGGTCATCTCAAGGTCATCTCAATTTCAATATAGCACTCTCGTATGTATGTAAGCCTTAAAGTGTGAGACGAAGAGTTGCATGCAACATTTTAATTTCGCAGAAAATGCATAATGGTCGCAGCTAGCGACGACGATGGCTGAATCGTAATGGTTATTGGAGCGGGCAATGGTGGTGGAGGTGTTTTGGAGAGAGGGGGATGTTGAGGAAAGTGAAAAACAGTTTGTGTCGCAATCAGAGAAATGGTTGAAAAAAAAAAGAGTTGCTGTTGAACAAACGACAGATATTGATAGGAGGTATGCGGAGAGAAAACAGTGTAACTGCTGATGTATGCGGCAGTATTTGGTCAGTTGTATTGTTGGCGGGTCGGTGAAAATTACGTCTGAAAGGTTACTGTTATTATTTTTAGTTATTATTATTGTTAATTCTTATTAATTGTTGCTAATGTTGTTGTTTGTTCATTATAGATTAAGAATTTATGTCCATACTGTAGTATGATGGATTTGAATAATATCATATCGAATAACATGAAGGAAGCTGACCACAGGAGACGTTTATCAGGTACAAAAGGTTATCCCTTTTGTTTTATTTTTTACTTTTACTCTGAAATGATATTTTAGACCTGATGAAAAGTTAACAGTAAATATCTTCATAAGTTATATCTGTCGTTGTATTTGGAAGCCGTAGAATTTGACATTTTATTACAGTTTAAAACAATGGATGAGATTCTTTGTTTAGGCTAAGAATTCTGTACCAGTGAAGTTGAAAGTAGTCTTTTCTGATTCTGTAGGTTTTTTTTTCAGATTGCAAAACAATATTTGCTGAAAGTTTTTTGCATTTCATTCACTTACAAGGACTACCAGAAGTTCCAGAAGGTTATTGTTTACGGCCGTTGATGGAAACTGACTATTATCACGGTTATTTGGAATTATTAGGGCAACTTACCGTTGTTGGAGAGGTTACTGAGGAAATGTTCCTTCATCGGTAAGTGACGAATAATATTAATTGCAAGTTTAATTTTCATCTTTTGGTTTGGTTTTATGTTCCCGAGACTTTATGTTGTTCGTAATGAGAGAATGCAGAACTCATCATAAATCAAGTTTTGTTCGTGAATCGCTTTGGCTGTCCATATGTTTTATGATAGCGCCCTGTAACATCATCCTGTGTTTGTTCATTGGAACTACAGTTTAAATTGCAGATTTCGTTCGATGCGTAATATGTCACCTCCCGCGTACTACATTCTCGTCATTGAGAATAAAGAGTGAGTTTTTAAAGACAATTAATTTACAACAAAATCTCTCTCGTTTAGAAGATGCAAGTTTCCCAAATGAATTCTCAATGAAGTGAATTTTGTAAATTTCCTCTATATTTTTTGAGAAATCTGACTGAGACATTTTGGTATGCAGTAATGTAGTTCCAAAGTAATGAAATCCAATGTTTCCTAGAAGCTTCAAAAAGACTCGTAATACACAGTCATGCATCGTTTGGAATTCAGAGATCTAAACAGAATAAGAATTATAAATCTTTTATATGAAGGAGGAAAGAATTATTACTAAAACGGTTACACGAAGCTTGTTTATCTATTGCCGATTAAAAAGGAAAAAAGTGAGAGAAGGGATTCATTCTTGCATGAGGATTATATTAGATTAATGAATAAATCTTCTTAGGATAAGACGTGTAGTGGCGTCAGCAACACTTGTTTTGGAATGGAAATTTATCCATGATGCTGGATGTCGCGGTCGTATTGAAGATGTTGTAGTGGATAAAAGCGTTCGCGGACAGCATTTCGGAATGTTACTTAATCAACATTTGGTAGCGCTGGCACGACACCTTGGTGTTTATAAATTATCATTAGAATGTAAGGATGAATTGATATCCTTCTACGAACAGTTTGGATTTAAAAAAGATGAGGGAAATAATTTTTTGGTTCGAAAATTTTGAGTTTGATTCGAGTTGATTGAAATAGTTATGGATGAAAATTAGATTCAAATTCAAGTTAAGTTCGATCTGCTTTGAATTTGTAATGCTTATATTTGTCTTTTTATTTCTTCCAGTCTTGCTATCTTTCTTTCCTAGAGTGTACAAACTTATGCTAATAAAACTGAAAAAGAAAAATGTGCTGTAAAAGAAAAAGGAAAGAGTAGTCAAATATATAGTGTTCGTGGTATTGAAATGCTGTCTGCCACCTTATACTTGTACGTCACGCTTTTACGTGATGATGTCTTCTATTAGGAACAAAAATTCCGCACAACAAGTAAAACGTATTTAATCTATTGTATTTTAATAAGTAATATATTACCATCATGTTTATGATGTGACAATTTATGAACTAATTTTTTTGCTCTGTTCTTCATGATACGATATATATTTTTGATGCAGCAAATTTCTTTTTGTCTTTCTCCTGATTTTGCAGAATTCTAATTTCAGTTATACAGGTTTGATTTCTGGAAGTTATGAAGATTTGTTGGGTGTAAAATGTTATTTTCTGTAATAAAATTTGATTATTGTTGAGTGTTTTTTTAATCGTGATGGAAACATCAGCTGCAATAAATTCTTTTATTACTTCACATTGCTTTATCTCTTAAAATCCTATGGATTGAAAAATCTGATGGTGATTTTACAGAAAGATTTGATTATGATTAATTGAAAAACATTTTTGACTGATTCTTGAGAATGTATTTTTCAGATAAATCAGGCATTTGAGGAGAGGTGGTATAACAGTTTAATAGTTTCCTTCATGATAATTTGCGGACGCGCATTGAGCAAGGATTATTATACGTTAGAAAAAGTGAATAGACGTTTACCTAGAAACTGACCATTGCAACTGTAAATGAAATTGTAAATGAGAACCAATAGAAAATTAGCATTTTTTTGGTTCATTGATGTTTGTGATAAATTCGTCGTGGCAGGACTAGGTCGTGGAGTATATTTTTAGCTCTGCATTGTTGCAGATTGAAGATCAATCCATGAAATGTCGCGTGTGCCATTCCTCGCCTCTCTTGATTACAATTTAAATAAACGTGATAAGGATTGGATTTCTCATCAGCTGCCAAAGGTAGCGGTTATTATAAAGTTGATGAAAAATAACTTAATGAAGTACGTAGATAATAGATTGAATTAAGAATTCATTAATTGGCAGTAGGGTATTGGCGGTATGTAAATTTTCCAAAAATTCACTGCAGTGATAAGTTTATTTGGGAATTTATTTCTACTGCATGAAAGCAGTTGTGTAGAAGCGTTAGTCAATTTATTGCATAATTAACTTATGAAATCCATTTTACATGAATAAAGTAAAGTTCGTTGTCTTGTGTCTAATTCGGATTCGTTGGAGCCGACTGCATGAATTTAATCTGACTTCTAGAATCTAGATGCGAGCATATTAGTGTGGCATATTTAATGTGAATTAAAATATTCGGCTATTTAAGGAGAGCATTGAAATACCCCGTGAACATCTACCCGATCCAGAAACTGAAAATCTTCCGTCAAGCGTCAGTTTTCGTCAAGTATGTTTTCATTAGTTCATCTTTTAGATCTCTATGTAGTACTAGTTTTCTGTGTTACTTCTTCCACTGTTGTACTCTTTTTAAGTGCTCATTGATTCCAGGAGTCAACGGCAGAATTGGAAAAGCGTTGGACCGATACAGGAATTGATCGCATTTATTTAAACTGTCCAAGGCCACCACGTATTTGAATATTGTTTCTTTTTTATATCTGAGATATGGGTAGTGGACAGAGCAGCAGTTATACTAACGTTCCGTCATCACATTCATTTTTGTCGAATAAAAGATCAAGTGCGAAAACGAAGGACAAAGTAATTGTTGTGAAGCAAAGAATAAACAGGACTGGTCCTTCATGTTCCAAAAATGACGACACGATAAAACGCTTTCTGGTAAGCAATTCCTAATCCTATCCTGCTGTAAATTATGAAAATAAACATGCTAACTTTCATTTGATGTACAGTTTAATATTGCAGGAAATGATTTGTTTTTCAGGAAATTCCAAAATTTTATCCCATTTTGAAAAAGTCTTTGAATCATCCAAGTACACGTGTGCAGGAGGAGCCAGTATTGAAAATTAATGATCGTCCAGTGTTGAAATTTGCCTGCCGTTTACAAGAGCATTTGTCACGATGTGCTAATGTTGTAGTTATGGAACAGGAATCGTTGGGAAATTCGATAAGAAATGTTGGCACCCCTTAATTGTTTTTCTTTCTTGTCTACGACAAAGATTCTAACTAACAATAACCTATAAAGTATATTATGATGTTACAGCGGAAGATCGCTTAGAGTATTTTTAAGAAGTTCCCTGTCGCACGATTCTTACTTAGGGTTTCAAACTTGGAATGACCATCTACGATTTTTAAGGTGGATCGCGATATTGCACTTTTATTAGTACAGTTTAATGACCGAAAGAGATCGATGGATCGTTTTCAGAATTCTTTAGAAAAAATTGGTGATTTACAAACGCATATTTCGAATTTGCGAGTAAGTATTATTTTCTCTGTTAGGATTTCACATGAATATTTTATTTCAAAATTCTAGCATGAAAGATTTTATTAAAAAAAAAACACTCTTCTAACCAAACTTTGAACCTTCAGCAGTTCTACTGTCTGGATAAGTCTGTCGAATGCTACTAGTTGAGAGTGCTTGGAAGCGTTTCTGTTGCTTTACATTACTCATCTGATTTATTCTGTTAATCTTGTGATGTTCTAGAGGTTAGCAAAAGTTACAAAATAACTTTTTAGAGTTGTTTATTTAATATAACTCTGTTTTCAGCTTCTTTTCCAAGATCTAATAGCAGCAGTTGAAACCCTGAATGAAATCCTACCGGAACAGAAGCAACTGCCATTGCTGGATATCGATTGTCTTGTAAATACTACAACAAGTTCATTAGATGGCAAACGTAACGAAATTATTCTTGAAACTGAAAATAATACCCATCCAATAAATAGTAATCAAGATTTGCATATCAAGCCCATTGATGAGGTAGCAGTAATTGACAAAAATAATGTTTAACTCACTGATTAAAGCTGTTATTGTCCCTACTTTTTCATAAAAGAAAAATAATCATTTGCACTGTTGTATCATATTTTATATTACTGCAAGATTTTTTCATGACAAGGTTCTGAAACTTAGAAGAAATCTGGTAAAATTAAAGTATGAGATCTTGAGGCGATCCTTTATGGATATTCAGTTTATTCAGTCATGATTCATTATCAATTATTAGGAATTTGCAACCTCTATGCTCTCTGGTAGCGCGTTATCTTTTCATTAATCAGATTCTTGCCATTTATTCAAAAGCATTTTCTTATTTCATATAATTACATTCTCAGCGTAACATGGTTCTTGATGTGAGCTAATATTACTATTCACTACACTTATTTATAATTGTTCACTTATTCTACTCCTCATCCTTATTACTATTGTGTCTTTGATTTAGTTATTCATTAATTTTAACATTTGTGCACTTTTTATAAGTCTGAAGAGCACTGCATGTTTGTTTCGAAAACAGCTAATTTATCAATTACGTTGGCAATGCGTTGAATCATATTTATTTATGTTGAAGTGTAAAATATAATGAAATTCATTTGGTTTTGTTGTCTTTGCATTGTATTAAACCAGGATGACCTTCTCATCTTTCATGTTTACTTATTCTGCGAAGAGTGAAGGTATCGTCAAGATAGTTTTGTCCTAATAAAGATGGGAGGTGAGAAGCATGATCGATATTTGTTTCTCATGTGATATGAAAATGCGAAGTTCTTCAGCTTTTTCAACAGAGGACATTTCTCAAATACAGAAGTTAAAAACTGCAGTCAAGCATTAATGATAATTAGGTGCTGGATGAACGATCCAATATGAGCTTCGTTCATACGGATGTTGATATGTCTCAGGTGAGTTCCCTGCAATTGATGTGATATCATTGACCTGGTTGCATGGCTTTACATTTAAAAATAAGCTGCGAGTTTAGCTAATTGATAGAAGTTATGGATTATGTATGATTGCTGGAAGAAAAAAAATGGAGTTTCAGGTGAAGTCGCTCGGGACGAAACAGATTGTTGCATTTGTTAATTGTTTCATGGTGAAAAATATTCAGTTACTGCAAAGTTTTGTATGTGATGCTGAGAGAAGAATTGTCGACATGGAGAGGCGTTTGAGTCGAGTGGAAGTGGAGTTGAAACTTTTGGAGCATAAAGTAATCAATTAACAATTCTCTGCTGGTACCATTGCTAATCTGAACAACTAGTGCAGTTGTTAAAAATTTCTTTAAAAAGTATGGAGTGAGTCTATCTCTATTTGCGGCGATGATTTAAAAATAATTTTATTGAGATTTGTTTTCAGTTAGACAGCGTACCAGGTCTACAGGTCATGGTTCCGAAGACCAGTGAGTCATCTGCGGAAGTGCGAAATGATGGTTTATTGTTGAACAGAATTACGATAGAAAATAATATGGAGGTTCATTTTTTAACTCAGAATTAAGAGTTAATGTTAGTAAGGCTCGATGGACTGTTGTTATTAAACGATTTTATTTACTCTAACAACCTCAGGAAATTCGTCTGTTTTCTCGTTTTTCAGAATCAGATTGGGGAATTTAAACAGAATTATCGTATGCTTCGTCAGTTGTTTGCTTTTTGAAAATGTAATCTGCTAGGGATCTTTGAATTAATTTTCAGAGTGAAACAGTTGAGAATGGGAAAGCAGTTGATTCAGAATCTTCTAGTGTTATCTCCGCTGTTGGGAAACCACATGAATCTGTGGTTTTGAAAGCTTCTTCTACGAAACAACATCTTTGTATTCGAGATGACCCTCGTTATGCTATATATTTTAAAATGCTTAAAATGGTTCGTTTTCAACTTTTTTATTTCCTGTTTGCTTGCATGCAAGGAGTGAATGATCTCATATATATATATATATATATATATATATATATATATATATATATATATATGAGATCATTACCACAAAGTGTGCTAATTACAGCTAGAATAGTTTGATTATGAGTTAAATTCCTCGTTGCGGTGTACGAGTTACGAGTTTTCGCCTTCCTGCTTTTAGCTGTTTTGATACTGCTGAAGCTGTATATTAAGTATATTTCATTCTTTTTCATTGTTGCTCTACAATTCAGGGAGTACCTGAATGTGCCGTAAAACAAAAAATGGCGAGTCAAGGAATCGACACAGCACTTCTCCAGTATGTATAATTTTTATTTCTTTTTAAGGCGAAATCTTTTTATGTTTTCATTCCATGTCATACTCCAATTATTTCAATTATTCAGGACAGTTTTTGCTTTTCTAGACAAGTTTCACTTAAAATAGCCAACAAAAAAGATGTATGATTCTGAAGTTTGTCTGCATAGTTTATAGAGGTTTTTAGCAAGTTTCCGGAGGTTTTTTTTGTTCATGTAAAGTGAAATTTAAAGCCCTAACAACTGTCATAGATGTTTCTATAACTTTATATTTGGACATTAGGGAAATTATTCTCAGTGACGAGTAGAATCGTCAGTTTATAGCTGGCAAAGAATGAAGGTCGCGCGAGTTTCAGAAGTCAAATACTTTATAGAAATATCCTTATTCCAACAATGAGTGAAACCTTTGAAACATCACAGTTAAATTTTTTTCGAACCTCTGCAGAACGCCAGACGCACCGTCTGATTGGCATGAAGATGCGAGAGCTAGTGTTGAAGGCAACGAATCAACAACTACTGACGACGATCAGAAATCTGAGTCTTCGAGTGATGATTGATCAAAAGCTGTAGGTCATAAATTCATGTAAATATTGGAAAAACTAAAGCAACTGAAATATCGTTAGGTTATTTCAAATATTTAATTCTATTTTGGGTTGGTCTTTGTATTTGTGATCTTTTACTTTTTATACTGATTGCGAGGCACATAAAAAGTGTCTCGCTTATAAAATGTAGATTATTTAAACAAAGCATTTAAATTATTTAAACATTGATTTCAAATTTTTAGCGCATGAAAGAACTTCGTTTTTTGAGACTTTCTTTAATAAAAATTGGATCGAAGCCCTTTGTCGCCATCGTTACAATCTTACTTAAAAAAAACATTGAGGTGAATAAAGACATGCTCTTGCCAACAGAAAAAAGGTTCCTAAATTTATAAGCATTACTGATCATACATTAATGAACGATTTCTAGAACCTTTACTGATCATATAAAAGTAGCGGGATTACGATGAAGGGATCTATTTTGCCTGGTCAATTTTGATTGAGGATGCCAGAATCATGGTTGATTATTTGTTACCGGTTCATTATTAGTTTCAGAACAATGAATTGGAATGCATACAAGAAAGAATTTTTGATCATTTGGCATTCGAAATTAGACCTTGACTTGTGTCCTTTGCTCTAGTTAAAGATCAAAATTTGAAATAAGTGTAGACACTTTTTTTTAACTGATCCGTGAGCGGTTGATGTTTAAACAAAAGTATGAAGAGGTACCTCAACTAGGAATCTGGGCATCACTACAGGAGTGATTATTTCTTGCTTGGCTTGTTTCTTCTGATTAATTTTATCTGAAAAGAATGTACGAATAGTGCGCTACATTTGAAATCTTTATAGTGCTTCATTTCTTTACAACTCTAAATTGCCATTTTAATACATCTTTTTTGCTCTATGAGGGAATTACTTTTCCATTCGAATTAGCATGATTAATTTTGAAGTTGTCATCAGGTGATATCAATTTCCAAAATGATATCAACATTGTTGCTATTTTAATAGTCGCAGATTGAAGTTGTTCCGTTCATCATTTTCCCCACTCATTCATTTTTCTTATCAAATAAGGTTAACTTAAAAAATTTGAAACAATTTCGCTCAATTCCATTAGGAAGTATATCGGCTACCATATTGGAAATTTTTCTTGAAATTCCCATTATGAGCATATTTTGTTATACTATAGATTAATTTGCTTTAGGATTCTCAGATGTCTAAGAAGATTCCACATAGTGAAAAGTTATCGCGTAGTATGTCACATTCTGAACAGTCTAGCAGTCGTTCAGTTCAGGAGGAAAATGCCGATGAAGATTTGCGAACAAGACCTGCTCATTTTGCATTTCGTTCAATGCCTCATATCTTATCTCGGGATGAACCAGAATCATCACCTATGACAGGTAGTGAACCACCATCTTTAACAGATATAGTTCGTCCGCAGGTAAACTACTAGCCTCCGAGAATAACTTCTGTCAATTCAGTTACCAGAACGAGAAGAACAATGTCGGAAATATCAGCAAACAGTGCTTTTTCATCACGATTATTATCCACCTCACAAAATTCCTCATCTTCAATACGTCCTGCTTCTCAGACTTTAAGAACTCCTGGTTCTATCGCTTCCAATGATGATCCTATAAACGAGGATGATGACGAACCAGTTCCACTACCTCAAGTATCATTTTTGCCATTTGGTTATTTTCCGCGCGGTCCGAGGCCAGTTGCTGCTGGGGAGCATCCCTTGTATCGATACATCAATATGGTGGTAGATTTATCTCGACCTGATAATGGGTAATAGCTCAGTAATAAGTTATTCTCTCCTAAACAAATATTAACAACCATTTTAGAGAATTGAGTTCTGATTTTGAAGCAACCACAGCGTTTAAGATGCGGAAAAGTTTGATGAGACATTGCTTACTAAAATATTTGTGATTATTTATTGTTCAGTGAAGTTAACTTTTTATCATCAACCAATTAAAATAGTGAATACATATGCAGGTAAATTTTAGATGTATGTTTAAATAGCTAGCATAATGCAACATGAAATTTGTCAAATTTATGATAACATTGCAGTTGGGTCCAAGATTACTATATGCTTCTTCGTCTAGGCGTAACATTACGTGAAAACATAGGTCCTGATTATATGATACAATCAACGATATCATTAGGAAGGTATGGCTTACCATACATTTCCTTCTCATTCGATAAGTTAAGTTTCATTAAAGGTAAATTCTCAGCGATCAACAGTCTTAACGATATTTTTTAGCACGTACTAATATTTTTCATGCTGAAAAATATTTAGGGTCTTGAATGTTGTAGTGAGGAGGCTGAGGGTTAATCAAACTTTCGATAGAGATTTTTTGGATTCACTACATCTTGCATCAGGGCAACTTCGACAAAATGCTATTGCTTACTTTAATGCTACGAGAAGAGCTCCCGAACCAGGACATCAGCAACGGGAACAGCAAGAGGAGCAACATGAATAGATGCAATGAATAGTAACATGAATATGATGCAATTTTTTATTTTAATTCTAACAAAAGAGCAATTCATAAATTTCATTTCTATATTTTTCATTAATGAGCTATCTCGGACACCAATATGAGTAATATTAGACTTTTATTTTCCATGCAAAACAACAAACCACCAATATTCTTTATTTTCAAATGTTATGTTATTTAAAAAATATATCAAAATTTGTATATCGTGTACGTGTATTACAATATACTATTACTGCTGTAGAACAGATGGAATTGATTTGAAATGAAAAGAATTTTTCAAGTGAAATGATTTGAATTTACACAATTGGATTTTAGTTGCACTGATTTAAATCATTTGTATCAGAGTTGTAGGATATGTAAGTGTGAAGTTTCTCCAAAATATTGCTTAAGATTTTTTTATTTATCGGTAACAGGAGAAAAAATTTTTGTGAATGTATTGAGTTAAACTTTCTAGCTAACTTTATCGATTTCAAATTGTTTCTTATGGATAGTTAACTTTTTGTTTTTCTGTTCATCTTATGTACTGTTTCATCGAGTGTTTCATTTAGCAGGAAACAGTGTAAATTTCTGAAATTCTGAATTACAAAAATTGAATTATTGAATTTTGAACATTGCATGTAATGAAATTTTTCCTGAATTTTTGAAGCCAAATTTGGCTACAGTCGTACTCATCTCCTGTAGCTATCAATATTGACTGATGAAAATAAATGCACAACGTATCATTATTTTTAAAATGACACAAAACATTACGGATCAGCTTGGGCATGTCAATCAATTTCATCTAATTAGTATTCATTACTTTATTTGGGTACATTAAAGAGAGGATATAGTAGAATAGTTTTTGCATTCAGGAAAGTACTGACCTAAAATTATCAGACATTGAGTAATTTTAATTACAATTGACACAGTATAAATAGGCATACATCTTTCAGCTCTCTCTCACATTCTCTTATTAGCAAAAAATCAAGTGAAGGAATTTACGTGTGACCTATTTAGTTACTATCATTATTAAATTTAAAGAAAAAAATTAAATCAAGAAAGCTTTTTTGGGAATAATATTTCACAGAATACACATCTAATGATGATTATCCGAAAGTGTACTCATCATCACAACTATCATTGTTACATAGATAGACGTGAACGCTTAGATAGACGTGAACATATATACATATAACTTACCGTTCCGTCGTCATTTTCGAAACAACCTTCCTATCACTTTGGAAGGTGTGTCCGTTTCATGATAGCACATAAGGCGGAGCTAAGTGGAGTGGAATAATTCTCAAGTGATAAACCGTCACTCAAGACGTTCTCAAGATTTAAACAATCTTCCGTAACTTTCCGTTCCGTCAGTTCACTTTACTTGTTCTCGTAAAACTCACTGATTCATACTTAGATATTTGTTATTTATATATATATGCAATGTATCGATGACAAAATCATACTTTGTTATCCAAATAAATATTTCATTTAAGTACTTTACTTTGACTACTATCATGTCTGGAAATGATTTACTGATAGATTTATTATATTTTTATCGAAATAATATAATGCTCGTTGATTAAATTCAAGTTCTGTTTCCTTCATATTATCATATATGATAAATAAATATGCATATTAGTAGTAATCTGTGACGAATAGAATTGCAACAGGTAAGCTCTCTTTGTTTCCTTTCCTGCTTTAACTTTTCTACACCTGCAACAGGTAAGACGCCTCATCAGTAATCAATGGTGTATTACTGTGCCGACAAGCGCCCGTTTTTTTTTCACCATTTTGTGATAGTTTGTAGCTATGGTTTCTTTTTTTTTTGTTATCTTTGATTGGATTATTGAAGTTGCAAATAGTTATCGATTTATTGAAAATAACGCTTGTCGATTAATTTGTACATTTGAAATTTTGAATAATTTCGAATAGTTTTAATGTTAATTAATATTAGCGCAATGATACTATGAATGACATGGAAGAAAATTTGTAAGAGAGAAGAGATGGGAAAAAAAATTCAAATTTTGTATCATTCGATGAGTTTTTTTTCCTGTCAATTTATAGTATAATTTGAAGGGATTAATTTAATTTAATTAATTTAATTTAATTTGAAGGGACTAATTTGACTAATATTCAACATTGTTTCTACATTTCTAAAAGTGAAGTATAGGAATGAAATGAATGAGAGAGTACTTTGGAGAAAAAAAAAAATCTCAGGGATATTTCATACATTTAAGTACATTGATTTTGTACATTTAAGTACATGATATTTTATATATATATAATTTAAGTACTTATACATTTATATATTATTTATACATTTATAATTTTATATATTTATTTTAAGTATTTATACATTTAAGTACATGATATATTTTATATATATATAAGTATATTTTATACATTTAAGTATATTTTGTACATTTAAGTTTAAGTATTTAAATATATTTTTTCTCTTTTGCTAAGCTAAACAAAAACAAAAAAAATTCTCACTAAATTTATGCCTCAATGAAATTATCCAAAATTATTGTATATATATCACCTTTTATACATTTCATAATTTCACGTTTTGTAGTTTCTCAATAATGTCATTTCAAATCTACGTCATTTCATTTCAGTGCTAATTACAGCGTATCACACACTAAAGTGTTTTTGCAAATATATGTATACTCTCTTTTTTTAATTCTTTTAAATTATTGAATGTCGGAAAAAAGGTCAAATTTTTATGCATTTTTTTTTTGCTATAACTAACCTCAGTGTTTTCTTGCTGTAAGTATCCATGAAATTTTTTTTTTTTTTGATTTTAGTTTTCTGAAAGGAACACAATCCATTATAGATCGTTGTTGTTCCTGTCTACAACACGCTTCTGTGTTGCTTTGTCGTCCGTCAGTTAAGACGATATCAGACAACGGAAAGGCTGCATTCACTACTACTACTACTACTACTGCTACTACTGCTATTACTACTACTATTACTACTACTACTACTACTACTGCTACTACTACTGCTACTACTACTGCTACTACTACTACTACTGTTACTACTACTTTCCTACTGCGATTTATACTAATACTATTACTGACAGTACTACCATCTCTGCAACGATTACAACGTTTCTATTACTACTACTACGACTACTACACAGCTTGACGCCTTCTTTTGTCGCGCATTTCTATCAAATCGAATTTCAAAATCTCATTAGACAAAGATATTTTTTTTTAAAAAAAAAAGGAATTTTTTCAATACGGTAGAGGAATTCTGATTAATATATTTTACAGAATGTACAAACAGTGTGTATCTATCTATTAACGATTAAACTTCTCCAAAGTGTAAACATTAATTTTATCTTCACGTAAATTTGAAAATAATTTAAAATCAATCAATTGCTGAAATTTTAATGTACAAAATCAAGAAAGTATGATTGTTGATGTATTCACAGCTGCTCTGCTATTTCTATTTACTGTACAAGGAGTGATTGATATTGACGATGACAACAATGTCCATCTTCAATTGCAAGAGCTACGACTCGGCCAGTAAGTTAATTTGCATTTTTTAAAAAAAATTTTTTTTTTCTTAGATTGGATTAGTATTTTTTTTGACATTAAAATTATAACAATTCCAACATTATCATCTTTTTTTGTACTTTTATGAGCTTCTTTATCATCGTAATTACACAAACATAATTAAGAAGACTTTAGTGATATTTAAATTAAGATTTTTGATAAATGATATATTATTATTATTTTATTTATTTATTTATTTATTTATTTATTTATTTATTTATTTATTTATTTATTTATTATTATTATTATCATTATCATTATCATTATTATCATTATTATCATTATCATTATCATTATTATCATTATTATTATTAATTATTGTTATTATTATTATTATTTTTATTATTATTATTTTTCGTTATTGCTAAAGTATAGGTTCTTTATAAGAAGCAAAACTTCCAGGTAACATTTATCATTAACTCTTCTTCCTGCTCAATTATCATTATCAGTATTTATCATCTATATCATTGAGAAATTTTTCTCCCTTTTTTTCTTCCTTTTATATATTATTTGTTGGTCGCATAAGTTTTCCTCATCGTATTTCTTTCCTTTCTCAGTGCAATTTTCAAATTGTGCTCTGTGGCCGTTAAAAGCTCATCAAAATGTAAATTTCCATTGGCTAATGTTTTTTTTTCTCCATGGCAATATGCCAATGAACTCATTCAAAAACGCAAATTTCTTTCTTATTTAGCAATAAAAATTGCATAATTGAATTGAATATTTTGAAAATAACTTTTTTTTTTCGAGAAAGAATGAATGAAAAAAAAAGAAAAGAATTCATTCTGAAAAGATATCATCAAACGTTCCATTCAAATTGTAACAATGAAATTAAATTAACAAAATGTGTAATGTGGAAAAGTTGCATTTTGTTTGCATGGCATATTTTAAAAGCTTTTAACCATTTCCTTTTCGGCCACTTCACACATACTCCCCCTCTCTCTCTCCCTCTCTCTCTCTCTCGCTTTTCTCTCTTATCAAATTAGATGAAATGAGCAGAAGGAAATATTTTTGGAATGAATGCATAGAGAAATTAAGCATGACAAATCCTAAAAATGTAAAATTTGATTAGTTTAAATATGCATGTATTTCAAAATATTGTAAAGTAAGAATTCTATGATTTCTAAATACTGCAGAGATAAAAGAATATGATTTTTTGTTTTTCAGTATAAAATATCGAATTTCTTATGATAAAATGAAATACCGAAAAGATCTCACCGAAAAGTAAAGTACGAGTGAGTGATAATAGATATGAAAGTTAACTTGATAGTTCAGGCTTAAATTCTTCGATCGTTTGAGAGAAATTTCGATCTGATTGGAATTTTTACCATAACTGATAAAAATAATAGAGAATAAGAGAGAATAAGAGAATAAGAATAAAAGAATAAGAGAACAGAATAAGAGAATAAGTTCATAATAGAGAATAAGAGAGAATAAGAGAATAAGAATAAAAGAATAAGAGAATAGAATAAGAGAATAAGTTCATAATAGAGAATAAGCTTTTTTTTTCGTTGCACTGAAATATCACTTTATGGCAAAAATTACAGTCAGGTCGAATCGAAATTTCTCTCATATGATCGGGGAATTTAGTGTATAACTTCTTCTATAGTCTGAGCAGAAATTGACAAATTAAATTTTTAAAAGTTGAATATCTAAGTTGATCTCATAATTTAGTGTCAAGAATTGACTATTTCTCTCCCTTTCTCTCTCTCTCTCTTAGTTACGGCGATAAATTATTATCTGAAACCTTACAAAGAATGAAAATTTGTCTTTTAAAGTGGTCGTCTACATTTGCGATTGTTTGCAAAAGTTGTAATTGATTTTGTTGGAGAAAAAAAAGAAATATTGAATTGCGGTCAAACTCACGGAAACATCCGTCCAGTGATTGATTTATGGAATGTTGAAGGTCAGAGAGATTGAGGGAGGGATTGCTTCCCTTCTACTTTGTTGTGTGATAATTGAAAATTTCATATAATTTGACCTAAAAGTTTTAACTTAACACTAAAACATTTTAGTGTTGTAATTTCCAAATGCATAGAGAAATGATTGATGAATGTAGGTAGTCGGGAATCATTTAGATTCGTTCAGGTTACTACTACTTTATTCAGTTAACAGTTTTCATTATATCTTCACAATCGTTGGAAATATCCGCTTTACTGCTCCTCCTAATCCATTCATATATTTGAGGTCAAAGGTTATCATCAATCATCTCACTAAAATAAAAGACGCTCTTTTCCTAGAAATTCTTATCTCATACAGAATCTGACCTTAGTCTTTTAGCACTTTTGTGACAAATATCCACTTGTCTAACATTATTTGCTCCATTGATAAATACAAAGTTAACGTTGTAAT
This sequence comes from Litomosoides brasiliensis, assembly GCA_013365375.1. Lineage (NCBI taxonomy): Eukaryota > Metazoa > Nematoda > Chromadorea > Rhabditida > Onchocercidae > Litomosoides > Litomosoides brasiliensis. The sequence goes on along the minus strand of JABVXW010000172.1, from coordinate 9,815 downwards.
TTTTCCGCTCATAAAAATACGAAAAGAAAAAATGCATGGAATTTTTGAATTTTTAATTTTTATTTTTTAATGATCACTTTCACATTGCTATTAAATTTCATCCTCCTTGCACTGCTTGAATTTAAATCATTGCAATATGTTTCTTTCTTTTTGCGCTAATTTATAAAGTTATAAAAAAGAAAGAGAGAGAAAGATGAGAAAATTGGGATGGAAAGAAAGATTAAAATTAGAATTGAATTAAAATGAAATAAGAAATTAAGTTGTTTTAAAGATTGTAGGTGTGGTAGTACAACACTACTTATCATACCGAGCGAATACTGTTGAATTTTTTAAAATACTAGGAGGCATAATGGAAATACATCGTTCGTTCATTTTCCGAAGAAAACACATCACTCATTTGATTTTATAAATTTTTCAACTAACAAAGATAACTTCATACTAAACTGAATCCGATAAATACCGAAGGAGTTAAATCAAAGGAAAACCGCTTACCTGTCAACATTAGCAAACTAAATCTTCCAAAGTACTGAGAATTCATTGTTTCATTTTATAATAGTTAGATAGGTAATGCAAAAAATGCAGTAACTTTTTTCATTTGATATTTTCCGCTAAGAATTCTGAAATAATTCATTTCTCTTTCATCTCTATTTTTTTATGATTTATTTTTAATTTTCATTAAATTTATTATTATCAATAATGTTTACTACACATTGATCTTATTGAATTCTAGTAAAATTCATTTTTGTTTGATTTTTAATTTCTTTTTTTCAAAAAAGTGGAGGAGAGAGAGGAACGACAATGGAAAGAAGCAATTTAACAATTTTATATGCTTCACTGCGCAAATACTATCGTCGTAGAGTAGGATGATAATGAATGGATCTTCCTCTCTTAGTCCTATTGATGATCCTTGTGAACGTGAACGTTTAAGTCTACCATTTACCGCAATTACCACCGTATCACTCTACCTTTCTACTTTTTCTTTTTTTTTTAAGAAATAGAAAAAGATGTATAATTTGATTGAACCATTCATTTAGCTATTTTCTTTTCTCATCCCACCGTAACAACAATACAGGTCATTCTTCTGTAGCAAAATCATGATGAAAAAAGAAAGAAATTAGTTAAAAAATAAATTAAAAATTAGTTAAGAAATTAGTAAAAATAAATTAAAAAATTAGTTGAGAAATTAGTAAAAAAAAGAAATTAGTTAAAAAGAAAAAAAAAAGAAATTAAAAAGAAGAAATTAGATCGACAAGAGAGGAATAGAGTTAATAGGCAAAACAATGTTTTAATTAAAATTACTTAATTTTAATAATAGTGAAAAATAAATAAATATTAGAGGAATGAGAAGGATATTCGCTGCATTATTTGGTTATTATATTTTTGATAATGAAATTTTTAGCAAATTTTTAAATTTCTGAATTTTTTTACTTTAATTATCTTTTCCAATATTTTCATTAGTGAATGGAAATTGTATAAACCAATTGTTAATGCTATATATTCTTAGTTCTTTTTGAGGGAATAGTTACAGATAGATTCTTTTAAGTCTTTAGAACTACTTCAATAAGCATAAAATTTAAAATGAAATTTTATTAAAATTTAAAACAAAAACTTATAGAAGAGTTTAATTCATTTAGTAATAGAAAAAAAAGTCTTCATTCATCGTAATTTCCTCATTTCAATTATTGTTCATTTATTACCAAAAAAAAGGATTCCGCATCTAACGATAACGATGATATTTATAACTAATTAATTAATTAAGTAATATTGAATTGCAAAGTGCTAATTTACTGTATCGCATTTTTGAAAGTGCCTTGATAATATAAAAATTATAATATTTTTATTTTTGGTATAAGTCTATGATTGAACAGTGTTCTTTCACACTTTCATTAGATCACTGAAAAACAATGCTAATTGACATACGTGAGATTCAAAAGATGCCTTACGTAAGGCTCCAGAAATGACGCATACTATTAACATTTGCAAATAATTTGATGTATGCATTTCTTTATTTAATCGAAGTTAGTAATTTTATGATGGCTTTTTCAGGAATAGCTTTATTATATCATCAATAAATATCCATTAAAAAAAAAAATTTTAATTTTAACTATCATCAAATACCTCTCCCTCTCTCTCTCTCTCTTTCTTATTTTTCTTGCCCATTTTTATTGCTAAAATTTCCCTATGAATCATTCAGATACTTAAAAAAAATACTTCAAGCAAAAAAAAAACTATCTTAGAAATCTTCCTACTGTAATTAATATGCAAAAAAAAGGAAGTGATAAAAAAAATAAGTGTAATTTTGATAAAACGAATTATCACAAATAGCAACAAAAAAAAATGCGTTTAATTTAAACGCATACAATTAGTAAAAATGAGTAAAACAATAAAATTTAACAATTAGCATAGATTTTAGTACTTAAAAATGATTTGAAATTAGGCTAATTACTAAGATATTTACTTTATTCTTTTTTTTACAATTTAAGACTAATCATAATAGAACTTAATAGTTCTTCGCCATCTATAACAGATAGATTTTAAATGATTGCAGCAGTTGCAGTAGGTCGTCGTTGCTAAATAATACCAATTAAAAAATAAACATTAAAATAATTAGTCAACAATAAATAAGCATGTGATTCATTAAAATTCATTTTTTTTTTGCTTTTGTCTCAGTAAGTAAAATAATCTGAGAATGAGAGACTATCAATCAAGTGGAAAATAAAATCAAAATATTATCGTAGTTTCTTTATCTGTCACAAAATGAGGGATCGCATAATCGAAAAATGGAGGAATGAAAGATGAAATGGAAAAAAAAAAGATTAAAAAATGAAGATGAACAAAAAAAAAATGATTTCTGGCTGATTCGTGAAATTTCTAGGATAATTATTCAAAAATCGTTTCATACAAAATAATTTCGAATTTAAACTATGAAATATTTTAGATAAATTAAATATAAGTTAAACTATGAAATATTTTAGATAAATTAAATATAAGTTAAACTAATAAATATTTTACATAAGTTTAAATATTTTAGATAATTCATAATCGTTTGATGATAGATATAATTTTCAGGTATTAAATTTTAAACCGAAAATTAAAATAAATGATATAATTACAAGTATTAAATTTTAAACCGAAAATTAAAATAAATGCTCTCTTCCTTTTTAATCATTAACAATTATCGCATTAATCAATCAATGATTGTATCTTCAAAAAATCTTTTCCTTTTTTTTTATTTTAAAATGAAACGATTACAAATTAAGTGGGACTTTAGTTAACCTGAAATTAGCTATATGCGAAGAAAGAAGTATTGCAAAAAAAATGCTACTATTACAAAAATAAAAAAAAAATAATTTACGAGAAATTGTAAAGAAAGAAAAAAGAAACATTGATAGCAATTAGCTAATTAATGATTTTACAAAATTTTACAAAATTTGTTGCGATCATAAGAAAATATCTGAATATATCAGTATTGTCTACTATGTAGTAACAACACATACCGCACTACTTTACTTCCTCACCGTTTTTTTATTTCAATAATTGAGGATAGGCGGAAGTATTTTATCAGTTACGACAGCAAATTGTCGTATTGATTGTTAATATTTTTGTTAATAAATAATAATTTATGTAATAATGTAAAATGATAATTACGTAATTAGTAATTTATGTAAATAATAATTAATAAATAATAATGTTAATAAATAAATTTATTGATTGTTAGCAATATTTTAATTGCATCTCATAATGCTAATTTTAAATGAGAAGAAGCGATCGTCCCAATTCGATCAATTCAAATATCTTTCAGGTATTGCAGCGTAATTGTAAAATTTACTGCGATCATAAAAGCATTCTAACATTCAGTACTATCTACTGCACAGTTATTTTATCAAAGAAAAAAAAACGATTAAACATAAAGTTAAATTATCACTGATTGAAGTAGTGAAATGAATGAGTAAAATAATTTAAACAATCAAATTTCCTTTTTTTTTAATTTTTATTGCTTATCATAAATTATACGTTATTACATTCTTATCCACAATTACCTATAATTACTTTTAAGACAAAAATATTTCACAATGATATGAATGATAACAAATGATAAAATAATGATAAATGTAATTGAAATTATTGCACTAATTAGCATATCAATTTATTTAGGTTAAATGTTTGTCCACATGAAGAGATTGAAACAATAACAATACGTGAACCATGCGTTCAGACGTATACCAAATATATTAGAAGTCGAAAACCAGGTTGCAATGGACAATTTCGTTCCTGTTCAGTTCGTAAACCAAAGTTTGTTTACTTCTTTTCTTTATTCTATATTACTAATTTAATTTACTTAAATGATATTAAAATTTTTTTAGGAATAGAAAATGATCTTATTTATGATCTATGATCTTATTAATGAAAGTGTTTTATTTTTTTAAAAATAAAAGAACTAGGCAATTTGGAAACCTAAAAATGATTTCCCTAAAAATGAAAACCTAAAAATTTAAAACCTAAAACGTTTGCAACATTCATCAACTTCCTCTTTCATTTTCATTGCACCTATTTTTTTCCTTTCGTTCCCTTCCTCTTCTTTCCCTTTTTGCCAATTTTCACTTCACTGTTAGGCTAATTTTTATCATTTAATTACAAATTTAATTATTAAAAATTCACTTTATTATAAGCGAAACTTAAAAAAAGCATTTTTTTTCCACTTGTTTTTAAAATTTGAAAAATCCAATATAACATAGCGAAATTTTTTTTGAATAAATCAATTTATTCAATGAATAATTTAAGGATTTTAAAAAAATTTAAAGTAAATTTCAATGAGATAACTGGAAAAAATTTAACGCTTTTTTTTTGTAAATAAAGAAAAGAGAAATACAAATTAACAAGAAGTGATAATTCTTATCAATGATAATTATATTTTGTTTCAACACTTCCTGTCTTGTTGTCGTACGTCTTTCAGGAAGTGCTTTTTTGATTAATTATTTTAAAAGACTAAAATGTAAGGAGTTCAAATAACGAGGTAGGGAATAACCTTTACTAACCTATAATTAGTGTAATTAATTATATGACCATGGTGAATTTGACCAATAATTTTGTAAAGGATGAAGTTAATGAATGAAATTTCTGAGGGATTAACTTTTCGAAAAAAAAAAAACATTGCAAATTAATAGATTTAAAATGATCAAATTAATTAAGTTCTTCACAAATTAATGGATTAATCTTAAATTGAAATAAAAAAAATGAATTAGATTATTCGATTATTTCCAAAAAAAATGCTTAGCTATCATTTTGTCGGTTTTTCACTCATTCTAAATGATTTTAATCGAAATGAAAAAAGAGAGAGAAAGAGAAAAAAAAGAAGAGAAAAACTTTAGGACAGTATATTATCATACGTATAAAAATGTTACACGTACGAGGAGGCATACAACAGCACAGTGTTGCGCTGGTTGGATTCAGGTGCCAGGTAAAGAAGGTTGTCAACGAGGTTAGCTATTCTTCTCTTCTCTTCATTTCCCAACGAATAATATTCTTCAGTATTTTTTGAACATTTTATAGGAGTTATTTTAAAAATAAAAAACTTAAAATTTTATTCTAAAACTACGTTTCCGAATTTTATATTAAATTTAAGAGCAATCATTGATCAAGTAACATCTCTACAAGCAATGATCGTATAGGTAAAATGTCCATTACATTTGCAATTGTTTTAAATGAGCTGAACAAAATGCATTCAAGTAAAGTTTAATTTTCATTGTGCAGCAAGTTGTACACCTGACTTATGTCATAACGGTGGTACCTGTCAAGCATCAGCAGCATTAGATAAAAGTGAAGAAATTTGTCGCTGTCTACCTGGATTTCAAGGTTCTCAATGTCAATATGGTAGGCTCATAGTTCTTCTGTACACTTTAATCATTATTTGCATATTAGTTCTACTTTTTTTTCCTCTAGTAAAAATTAGCTCTTTAGCATTTTCCGCATTTTCAAATTTGTACAATTGAATTTGAGGTGTTAATCTTAAATTTGCTACCTGATATCTGAAGTCGTTTGAAAGACGTTTAATACCCGCTGTATTAATTAGTTACAATGCATCAGTAATGATCAGTAATCAGTAATGATATCAGTGGTGATATCCAGCTTATGGCTACTTATTAACTACCTTATCAAATTTTCAGTTTTTCTAATATTTCTGTTAATGTACTAAAAATTATGATAATATTTGATTGATAGAACTTTAGATATAAACGAATGTCTCGTAAAAAATGGTGGATGTCCACATGAATGTGTCAATACGATCGGTACATTCTATTGCCGTTGTTTCGCCGGATATCAGCTGGATAACGATCATCAGAAATGCATTGGTACGTGTAATTACGTGCTTTTTCGTCTTTTCAGGAAAAAAAAATTGATGATCGAAGAATCTGAGTCATTTTAGTTTAGCATTCTTCCGTGATAAAATTTGTTACAACAATTTTAAAATACATTTTACTCGTTCTAACTTTTATTATTGTGCTTGATTGTGCTTGATTCAAATGTAATGCTTGATTCAAAGTGCTTGATTTCAATGAAGTGCTTGATTCAAATGTAATTGAATTACACTTTTTCATACTGAAATGTAAGTAAGTATTTCAGATGTTGATGAATGTCAATTTGAAAATGGTGGTTGTGAATTTCGATGTCTGAATACGGAAGGTGGATATCGTTGTGAGTGTCCACCACGAATGCAACTCCACTCAAATGGTCGTCGATGTGTTCGTAAGTAGAATTTCATATATTTACAGTTGAATTTTTTAGGTAAATTATTTGCGCATTTCTTTCTTGCGCATTTTGCGCAAACGTTGCCTAAACTTTACATCAGTAATTATGCATTGATATGAATATTTCCCAAAATATTTGTTTTTTTTTTCACAGATATCTTTGATGTTTTTTGAATTTCATATATTTACAGTTGAATTTTTTAGGTAAATTATTTGCGCGTTTCTTTCTTGCGCATTTTGCGCAAACGTTGCCCAAACTTTACATCAGTAATTATGCATTGATATGAATATTTCTCAAAATATTTGTTTTCTTTTTTCTTTCACCGATATCTTTGATGTTTTTTTTTTAGGTCGAAATATTTGTGCAACAAATAACGGTGGTTGTGAGCATATCTGTGAAGAAAGACATGGACGATTTCATCGATGTAAATGTCGGCAAGGATTCAAATTAGCTTCAGATAAGCGCCGATGTCATCGTAAGTTAATGTTTTTTAAAAAAAAAAATTTATTTTATTTATTTGAAAAATGCTTCCTTTCTTTTTAGTATTTTAAATAAATTTGCAAAAAAATTTTTTCTAAACAAAAATTGACTAAAATTTTACAACTCGTAAAATGCATTAGAAAAAAAAATATCGCTTGCATAAATTTTCCAATGAATCATCATCATCAGTGGTTTTGTTGAAATTTATTAAATTAAAAAATTTCCTAAATGATTGAATAAGAAGGAAGATAGAACGATGTAAGTTTAGTCTTAGTAAATTAAAAAATTAAAAAAACTTAAAAAAAAAACGATTTTAGTCTTAGTAAAAAATTTCAAAAAATCCAAAAATTTTAAAAAAAAAGAGAAAATTTTTCAATGGACAAAAATCTTTTTTTTTTTTGAATAATTTACTAAGATTAAATTTAAGTTTAAACTGCTTATTGACACAATTATCCTCTCTCTCTCTCTCTCTCTCTTCCTAAATCTTTCGATCAATGACGGAGAGCATTAAGAAGAGAAGATAATAAAGCTTCAAGTAAACATCGTATTTTTTAATTTTAGCAGTGAAAAAAAAAAGAATAGAAAACTCTGTTTCACAAAATGTTTTACAAATTTCATAAATTATCTTGAAAATTTGAACATTGTCACTTTTGAACTGTCATCGAGAATGCTTGAAAGCGAGTCTATTTGAGAAAGACATTTTGTAGTATTCTGAAGTTCCGATCATTTCAACACCTCCCCTCTCTCCATCGCTTCTCATTCATTTAGCTGTTATCCTGTAAATATGCTACTTCATCAGTTACATTATATCCGAGAAATTAAACAGCAAAACAAAAAAAGCAAAAAAAAATATATGTTAATTTATAAGTAGCATATTTAGCCTTTTATTATAAGCCTATTTTTACAAATAAACTTTTTTTTGTTGTATTTATTATAAGCATATTTATTATAAGACTTTTATTATAAGCCTATTTTTACAAATAGACTTTTTTTTGTTGTATTTATTATAAGCATATTTATTATAAGCCTTTTATTATAAGCCTATTTTTCACACTCATTGATAAGAGAAGATTTGAGGTCAGACTCATTGATAAGAGATTTTTTTGAGGTCACACTCATTGATAAGAGAAGATTTGACAAATGCTGGAATTTTACAGCAAACGATCCGTGTACGATAAATCGTGGTGGTTGCGAGCAGCATTGCGTAAATGATAATGGTAGAGCCGTATGTCAGTGCTATTATGGCCTAAGAATTGGATCGGATCAGAAGTCATGCGTTGGTCTGTCAAATATTTGAAATTAAATATTCAAAATTTGTAAACTATAATATAATGTTGTGGTAGTTACTGTGAAAAGATTTCTAATGATTTAAATGATATCAGTTAGATGTTTTTTTTTTGAATTCAATTTTTTCTAACTTGTCATTATCATCGTCGTTATCATTGTCATAATCATTAGCAATAGTGGCATTAAGAAAAAGTTTAAAATTTTAAAATAAATATGAAAGTGTTTTTTTTTTGTCAGATATCGATGAGTGCGCAACAACGAAAGCTTTAACATGCGATCATGAATGTATTAATGTTTATGGAACATACAGGTATTGCAAACCTAATTTCCGTTATCAAAAAAAAAATTAATAAAGAAATATAAATCATAAAATTAATATTAAAATTTAAAAAAAAATAAATTAGTATAAAGAGAATTCCTATTTCTTAGTTAATTGTTTTATGCGTTCAGTAAGAGAGAAACAAAACAGTTCAAAATATCAGTAATTATAATTAAAGAGAGCCGAAGATGGCATTTAACAATTGAACAAAACGGACCAATTACCTTGCTAATTTCTTGATCATTCTGAAGTGTAACGCAGCTAATGTTGTAAATTGTGGTAAATTCAGAAGCGATTTGAAATTTAATTGAATTCAGACGTTCTGTGAAATTTTCGTCTTTTTTGTTACCTTTTTATTTGTCTAAATAAATAGTAAATTTTAGGTATTGTCAGTTAGAATTTAGATATTATAATATTTTGATTTTCATTGAAATTCTAATGTAAGTTACAATTATAAATCAATAAAATTAAACTAACAAGTTAATTGAAGATGCCGTTGTCGCACTGGATATCAGCTACAGTCAGATGGACGCAAATGTAAACCAATAATTGATCCGTGTCAGGTTAACTTTTACACCAAATGTTCTTATACTTTATGTTTAGAAAAAAGGAATAAAAAACTAAATCAAAATTTTAGGTTAAAAATTTCTTAATGCAAATAGGCATTTCTTTTGATATAAATAAATGGCAATTGTATCGGATAATGAATATTACTTATTGTATGCCGGAATTTGCAGAATGAAAACGGATACTGTGAGCATATATGTAAAAGTAATAATGATAATAGCGTAACATGCTCTTGCAAACCTGGTTATCAACTTAACAACGATAATAGGTCTTGCTCTGGTAAATTTTAATTAATCTTTATCATGATAATTTCCCTAATAATAATAATAATAATAATAATAATAATAATAATAATAATAATAATAATAATAATAATAATAATAATAATAATAATAATAATAATAATAATAATAAT